>MU224929.1:2017466-2034306 GCA_018584345.1 Thuja plicata
GTGTAACTTTCCATTTGGAACATTAACATCACCAAAACCATCAACTTTGCAACTATGATCATTAGCTAATTGAATAGGAACATTAGTAGTATCAGGTTGTAAAGAATCAAAAACTTCTCTATGAGATTTTACATGATGAGAAGCGCCATTATCAATAATCCATTCTAATGCATGAGAAGCTTTTTAACAAACAATAAAAGCACGACGAGATTGATTACCTTGAGATTTGAAGTTATTTTGATTATTGTTATTGATGGGCTTCTTATCATTTTGTTTTTTAAAATAAACATTAGTTAGGTGACCATCCTTACCACAATAAGTACAATGTGGTTTTTTAATTATGTTGATTATAATTATTGTTATTATTATTGTATGATGGTCTAGGATTAGACTTGTTGTTTGAATAATTATTATTATGATTGTTGTTATTTGAATAACCATTATTATGATTATTATTGTTACGATAATTATTGTTGTTATTGGAATAATAATAATTATTATGATGATTACTATTATAAGTATGAGATTTATTACTATGATTTTGAGTTTTAGAAACAAAAGCATGTTCAAAAGTCTTAATAGTACCAAATTGCAATAATTTAGCCTCCTCTTGACATAACAAATTTTGAAAGATTGCATAAGTTAAATGAGGAGCTAAAGTAGGAATTGCAAGTTGTGAGTGAATGTTAGTAATAAATTGCTGAAACTCTTTAGGAAGACATTTCTTAAGAATAATTGTAATTAATCTAATATCAATTAATCTAACATTAACACCACTTAGTTGAGTTTTAATTGCATCAAACTTGAGTAAAAAATCATCCATATTTTTAAAATCATTATACCTTAAGTCCTCCAAGTTGTCTTGGAGTTGAATCTTACGAGATTCATATGAGCTGTCATATGTTTGTTGCAAAATGGCCCATGCTTCATGAGCTTTGGTGCAATGTCCAATTAGGACATAAAGGTCAGTAACGATGGAGAGACCAATCAAACCAAGGGATTCTTCATTTTTGGTTTTCCATGCATCTTTTTCTGCTTGTGAAACAGAGGTAGTTGGTTCAATGGACACATCTTTAGCAACTTCAAGAAGGTGTTTGAATCGAAATAGAAATGAAACATGAGTTTTCCATTGATGATAATTAGAGCTATTTAATTTGATTTTAGGAATAATAGTAGACATGATGAAAGTGGCAAGACAATGATATCAAATGAGTTTAATTATGAACTTGAACTCTTTGAAAAAAATTAAAAAATTATTAAATACTTAAAAAAGAGCTAGAATTGATAAAAAGAAATATTAAGAGTGAATAAGTGAATAAATAGATATATGGAACAATATTTAACTAGGTAAGAAATATGAGCAATAAGTAGATTGATATTCGTTTAAATTTTCTGATTAAGAGATTAAATTTAACAATTAAACATAAATTTGTTAAAAAACTTTGTTAATTTAAAAGTTTAAACAAATATGATTAAAGAACAACCAAAGAATCTAAGGATAAGTAAAAAAAAAAATAATAGAGCTGAATAAAGAAAAGAATATAATAGACAATTATTAGTGCTGCAAGATACCTGCAAAAACTGAGAAATATGTTATAAAAATATATGTAATAATAACTTGAAATGAAATGATTAAACTGCAACAAAATTATTAAAATGCAGAGATATGACTGTTTTAGAAATACAATCCTAGTGCGGGGGTCATATCTCCCAAATGAACTATTGGATCTAGCTGAATTTCAATATGTGTTGCAAAACCTAATTATCTACAACTCCACCGAAGTGATTGATGATATTATGTATATTTTAAAAGTTATTAAATATTGAGTGTAGGTCTATAAAACTGTCTTCAAAATGACAGGAAGAATAAATGGATTAAAATATAGAGACAAAGGAATATATAAGATGATAAAACTGAGATAAGAGTTAGAAATTAGATATATGAATGAGCCAAACAAGAATAACCCTGCAGTCAAATACACAACAGAGATGTCAAAAAGGAAAAGATATATCACAACAAGGTAAAAGATATATAAAGAAGTTAATAAATCTGAATCAAACAGAGATAAAGATATACATCAGATGCTGATAATGATATTGAAATTAGATGAACTCTAATAAATAATAGAGATATGTAAAAGGCTGAGCTACACAAAGCCACATAGATTAGAGAAATTTTTTTTTTTTTTAAAACCTGTAGAGATAAATAAAAATAGAGATATATAGAGATATGATATAAAAGATGAATGTAAATCCTGCAACAAGAATGTTAGAAACATATTTTAATATAGATTTAAAGTTGAAATATAGAATAGGCTAACTGTAAATCCCTTGTAGTTTGCCCGACAGAGGGTTTTTTAGATTTAAATAAAACTTGAAATGAGATCAATAGAGCTTAGATCTGGCGGCAAGCCATCCAAAACTAAGAGGTTAGATTGCAAAAAAAGTTAGATTTAAAAGAATAATGAAAAAGATGTTAGATTGCAAGAAAATAATGAATGAAAAACCTGCAAAATAATGGTTAGCTAACAAAAAAAGTGCTTTCTCCTTCACAACTAAAATATTGTTCAACTTCCCCTACATGCCACACTCAAAAAACAAGGATTAAACCTGCTCTGATACCATGTTAGAAATCATAGAGTAGATCAAATGAAAGAATCCAAGTATGAGTGCATGAAGGAAGTTACTAAGATCACCAAGAGAGAGAGAGAGAGAGAAATTGCTCCAAAGTATCAACCCAAAAGATCTCCAAAGTACTCCAACAACAAGAGCTCAAATATTTTTAAAAGGGGAAAAGCAAAGAAAAACCCCTTGTGTATTATGAATGAGGCTCAAAGCCTAAAGAAGAAGAGAGAAATAGAGCACAAAGCTCATTACAATATGGAGAGCAAGAATGAGAAATGAAGGAGAAGTGAAAGAATAGAGAAGATTATTGAAGCAAGTGTGTGAGAGGCATCTCTTAAGTAGAGATGAGTGGAGGAGTTTGCATGTAACTCCCATCTTCTATGAATTCCACATTCATATTGTGTGTGTGACAAATGTGAGATTCCTCTTAAGGAGTAATATCTATTTTCTTTATTAAAGAAAATACAAAATAGTGACATGTCCTCCTACATGGACTAGAGGACAAATACAAATAAGGATACCTTGGTTTATCCTTTTAATTACATATTTTCAACCAAGGAAATATTAATTCTAACACATTGTCACATCTGATCTTGTCAGTCAAGTTAATTGATCCTTTCCCTTTAACAAGACATGGTGTATCATTACCAAATTTAACATAACTACCATTACACTGATCTAGGGTCTCAAATTTATCTTTATCAACAGTCATGTGATGTGAACAACCACTGTCAATAATCCAATGATCGCCTTTACTCATATAAAAAATTAATGCTATTTTCTCATCATCATCAGAATCATCTTTCATAGCAACATACACAACTTCTATATCATTTTCATCAAATTTGTTAGAATCATTGTCAGAAGCTTCTTCAACTATATAGCAAGATTTGTTACCTTTGTCTTGGTAATACTTATACTTTCTGAAGTCTCGGCCATCCTTTCTGTCTTTGTACTTGCTATCTCTTCTTTCCTCTTTGTCATTCTTATCAGGACATCTTGCAGCAATATGACCAATTTTGTTACATGAAAAACAAATGATAGGAAGTTTACCTTTGAATTTTCCTTTTCCTCTAGATAGTCTTCTTTCCATAAGTGCTTCAAGTTCTTCCAGATCATCATCAGTAGTGTCGCTTTCATTGTTCACACATTTCTTTCCTTTCTTTGATTTGTTAAGACCAACTGGGATCTGAATGCAGATTCAATAGCTTGTAGAGTGTAGTTGTCAAAATTTGACATCTCAAATGCAGTAAGTCTACCTACCAGACCTTCCAAAGTCAAATTATTATTAGGAGTACATCTCAACTCTTGAATTGCAGAGACTCTAATAGCATATACAGGAAGAAGTGTTCTCAGTTTCTTGCTCATAATGGTGTTATCATCAATGGTTCCCTTAGTTCCTCTAATAGCATTTACAACTTCCTTTATCCTACCATAATATTGAGCTATATTTTCTCCTTCTTGCATTTTCATTTCATCAAAATTACCTCTTAAACTTTCAGATTTGGCTCTCAATACATTTGTATCACCTCCATAGATGGTTGCAAGGACATCCCACATTTGCTTTGTAGTTGTACAATTCTTTATGTCTTCAAACTCATGATAGTTCAGAGATGATACAATCTCCAACATTGCTTGATTGTGTTCCTACTTTTCTCTTAATTGTGCAATTGTGGTAGGTGCAGTGGGGGCTACATAATCATATTCAACATAGTGCTTAGCAACATTGCCAATACTAGCTAGATGCAATTTCATCAAACTCTGCCATGCAGGAAAATTATCTTTGTTCAACTTCGGTACCTCCGTTTTATACATCTTGATATTTTTCTCCAAGTACCTTCAAAATATTTTCAAGAGACCAAAGCTCTGATACCAATTGTTAGAATGAATTCAGAATAAATGAGAGGGGGGGTAAATCAGTTATCCTCAGGTCTAGATGTGCCCATTTAAAATTTATACCAATTTGAACAACTCAGATCTGCTTGGCAGCAATAACATAAAATAACAACATACATATGCAATTTACTGTTTAGATGTAATCAGCTTGCAGAAACTTAACAGTTAAATACAACATAAACATTCACACAAGTTGACACCAGTATTTAACATGGAAACCCAATATGGGAAAAAAACCACCAATAACATGCTATCAACTTTTCACTCTTCTGAAGTGAGCTCTATTAGGATCCAACCCTATTAAAGGTTACAAAATACATTGCTAAATGTGACCTAGTTAAAGGATTTAATCACCCTGTCAGGAGTGGCCTTGTGAGAGGACTTAGAACATTCCACCTGAATGTCACCTTGCAAAAAGGATTTATACAATGACTGTTAGGTCAACCTGGTTAAAGGATTTTGACTAATACAATGGTTAGAAAGTAATCAGTAGGTGTGATCTAATTCATACAACTTACATTGCAAATCCAGATCCAATTCAGCTCTAATGCTAATTCACTGAGTGGCCTCCATCTTCATTTCAATCTTTAGATCTGCTTGGAAATCTGTCAAGCAATCACTTATGCAACTCTTTGCTTCTCTGCTCAGCCTTCTCTGCTTAGATAATTCCAATTAGTCAATTAACTATGCAATCCTTTTTCATACTCTTCATCCATCATGAATAACCCCTTGAGGTTATCATATACCTTTTCATCTAGGTAAAATAAATCTTTTGCCGCTTAATCAAGATCGTAGATCTTAGGTTAGGTCATATCCAATGAATCTTTCCATCATTACATTTAATTTATTTCTCCAAAGCAATCACTAATTGAATCTTTGATCCATGTATTGATTATAGTTTCCCGTGCATTTTAAATAGTGTGGATCAATTATGCTTATCCTTAATTAACTTTACATATCTCAATAAAATCAATTATGTCGGCTAGAGATCTCAAGTATAAACAATTACCAAAGTACTGCTACTCGGCCAACACTGAGTTTTCCTTGGCAATTTACTGATGCTCGGTCGTCACTAGAAATTATGCTCGACATACACTGGTGCTCGGTTGACACAAACTTGCTCGGCACAAACTGTTCTCAGTAAACTATCATCAAAAGATAAACAAGACATTACTTTGCCAATGTGCCAACTGATAAAGTACCCTTGTGATTTCCCATAACTCAACCATTCCACTTGGTCTTCTTGTTAAATATCCTTCATCAATCAATAAATATGGTACTCAAACAGATATCAATACTCTTACCAATTAAGGTTTGACATCAATGACAAAACAACAATTGTTTCCATTGTAGCTTTCCAACAATTTTTCCAACAAGAGACAGACAAGAAGGAGAATTAGAGAGAATACATGTCTTATTTAAAATCTTGAGCCTAAAACTGTGAAAGAAGATTGGAAGAATGATGATTGGATAAAAGAAATGGAAGAATAACTTAATCAGATTGAGATAAATGACACATGGAGACTTTTTCCTAGACCAAAAGACAAAAATGTGATTGGTCCAAAATGGGCTGCCAAGAACAAATTGAATGAAGATGAAGAAGTGATTCATAATAAGGCAAGACTTGTGTGTAAAGGCTATGCACAAGAAGAAGGACTAGACTATGGAGAAACATTTTCTCCTATGGCACGAGTTGAAGGGGTAATAATTTTACTTTCTTATGCTGCTTATAAGAAGTTTAAATTTTTTTAAATGGATGTCAAATATGCTTTTCTAAATGGGATTCTTGAAGAAGAGGTTTACATAGAAAAAACTGATAGATTTGCATTCATTGAGAATAAGGACATGGTATGCAATATGGAAAATGCAATGTATAGACTGAAACAAGCACCTAGAGCATGGTATGAAAGATTACACTCTTATCTTATAAAGATTGATTTCATAAGAACAAGTGAGGATAGCAATGTGTACTTGAAGGTTGAAGGTGAAAAGGTACTATTAGCTGAAGTATTTGTTGATGATATAATATTTGAAGGAAATGTTGAGATGAGATTGGATTTTGTTGAAGAGATGAAGAAATATTTTGAGATGTCAATGATAGGAGAAATTAAGTTCTCTATTGGATTGCGAATCTCACAACTAAAAGATGGTATCTACATCAGTTAGTCTAAGTATTGTTATACACCAAATTTTCACCCTATTAAGTGCTTGAGCCTAATGCTTTGGTATAACATGGGAATCACTTTCAGATTGTGGGACCTATGCTAACGAAAGTGAAACCTCTGGATTCTAGGTCGGTTCCTCTTGGATAATCACCTATTTTTTCTCTTTAAACATGAAAAGTAAACTTGGGAGGAAAAGGGGAAGAAGGAGAACTGAAAGGGAGATAAATAAAATTTTAACCTATAAGGCGATGCACCAAAAGTGAGATGAAACACAATATTATGACCAATAACTAGCATGAAATTTTTGAATTAAGGCAAGTATAACTTCCTAGATAGGTTTGCAAAAAGTGTTTCATAGAGAGGTCTAAAATGAAAAGAGGCTATTCAAGGAAAGAGAAGATTTAAAAAAATATAGCATATCCAAGGAGGTAGACACATATTATGACCTGCAAACAAACATCCACTTTAGAAAATAGGCACATGAATGAGACAAAGACAACAAGGGATGAACAAAATTCACAAGATTGGCCTTATCAAATCATCCACAATAGTACAAAAATATGCAGAAAAGAAAGAAAAAACTTGGGATAACTCACAACTTCTTCAATACTCAGCCAGTATATTATGCTTAAGAAAGAATCCCAAAACACATGGGAACCCGAGGGTAGGAAAAATACCACAAAAATTCCTTCATAAGCCTTCGAAGACTGAAAATTATAGACACATGAAAAGTTTGAGGATAGAAAAAATGTCACTGAAAACTTCTTAAATAATCTGAACCTATTTACAAAAGATAAAAAAACTACTTATATACAAGACCCCCCAACATACAGGCTTGGGAGTCAATCCATCCGATCAGATTGGACACATTAGTGTTACAATAGATATCTATTAAACAATGTAGAAACCCTAAAACAATCAATTTTTCCATTAAATGCACTTGGGAAATATCTCAAATGATCAAATATAGTCATGAAGACATCTCCCATCACCATAAATTTGATCAAAATAAGCGGTGGATCCATCTACCTTGTCTGAGACTTGAAAGACTACACCACCACCATGAAATCCTGAGAGAAAGATTTGAATATGTGAATTTTAAACAATAATGGTCACATGTGGTGCGGAGAGTTAAATCGATGGCTCAGAATAAGACTTGAATCCCCATTTAAAATGTATCTGGAGATCTTTTCTTTATCTTTATCTTGTTTTTAAGCCTGAACCTGATTTAGACACGTGGCCCCTTGTCACATAGCCTTAAGTGTTATCAATCTTCATCTTGGCCATTAAGTCATAGCGCCCATCGTCAGATCTATCAGAACTTGCTTTATCTTTATCTTACCTTTGACGCTGACTTCAACTCTGACTTGGACACATGTCAATAGGGCGCATTGCCTCAATGGTTAATCAAATTCATCTTGGTCTCTAAGCCTTTACACCTACCGTTAGATCTTTCTTAACTTACAATGCCTTTATTGCTTTGTAAAACTGGGACCCATGACGTCATCAGTGCCAGATGTCACCATGGCTTAATGCCTCAATGAATAGATCTTGAGCACTTTTAGTTTATGGGTTTACGCCATCCACACAATCAAACTGAACTTGATCGGTCTTTACTTCTCTCTAAATTTAGCTTGGGTACCTGAAATCCTTTGTATCTCCAAGTCGCTAGATCAATTCTTTAACTCTAAGTTTATCACAAGATTAAGCGACATCCACAAGATTAAGACTGCATCGATGACCTGTGGTAAATCTCTGAATGGAAAGGCCTGACACAAAATTATCTACTAATCTAGCGACAACCACAAGATCATGGTTTGATCAATGACACATACTTCATCCTGGAAAACTCTAAACTGAACCTGAATTTAAATGCCTTGACCTGGGTATAATCTGGAGATTCAGAGACAACGAATATCTCCAGATCTCTGAATATTTGATGTAACCCTAAGTTTATCATGAGATATAGCACCAACCCTAAGACCATCTCAGCATCAATGAATCACATTTTAATCTTGGCTAGTCCATATTAACTTTACTTGACTTGATCTTAAATCGGGTCTATCTTGAGATAAAGCAATCGCCAAGTCGCTGAATGAATTCACTAACCCTAGTCAGATCTAGAGACCTGGCGCAAACCATAGGATCAAAAATACATCAATGGCCTACACTGAATCTCAAAATGAATAGTCTTAACTCGAGCTATCCAGAGATTCAAAGATAAATCAATCTTTGAAGAAGAACTAAACTAGACTTTAACTCTGATTAAATCTGGAGATCCAGCTACAAGGATATCTCATGATCTCTGAATGAAATGGATAACTCTGGTTTGATCACGAGATCTGGTGACCACCATAGGTTTAGAACTTGATTGACAACTTGCACTGAATCTCTGAATAGAAATGCTAACATTGACTTTGTCTAGCGACTTAGCGCCAACCACTGATCTTGATCTCGATCAACGGCTCACGCATAATCTCAAAAGGTTTTCCTTAACTTTGGTTCTATTTGGAGATCATGCAACACACTTACCTTTGAATCTCACAATAAACCTCAACTTGACTTGGCTTGACCAAAGGTTACATTATGAGATCTAGCACCATCCACACGATCAGAACAAGATCAATGACCACACTTATTCTCCAAATCTTTCATGGCTTAAGCTTTTCATTGCGAGATCAGGAGATAACCGTCCGATCAAAAATGCATCCATGACCCGCACCAAATCTTGAGATCTTAGGAGCATATTATTTTTTCTTTTAGAGATCACGAGACCATTATAAGAGGTTAAAGCACACATGACTTAAAAGATACTTAAGTTACTCAAAAAATAACTTGAAAACATAACAAGTCATGTAGGGTTTAGGGTTCAAGCATGAAGTTGGTTTTTAAGACATGAATAAAGGCTTAAACCAGGCCTAGAAATATATAAATAACAAGGCAAAGACCAAAAAGCATGAACAAAAACTATACAATTTGGGCTCTACCCTTGTGGGAGCCTCATTCACTCCACTTGTAGCCAAATTTTGACAAGATGGGAACTTTTGGACGTAACAAGTACATAAAGGAAGTATTGAAGAATTTTGGAATGGAAGATTCTAGTCTAGTTGGAAATCCCATGGTGATATGATGCAAGATATATAAGGATGATGAGTCAAGTGAAGTGGACACAACTCTATACAAATCCATGATTGGTAAGTTGCATTATGTTGTTCATAGTAGACCAGATATTGCACAAGTAGTTAGAATAGTGGAAAGATTTCAAGCTAATCCTAAGGAGTCTCACATGGTAGCAGTAAAGAGAATATTCAAGTACTTGAAAGGGAAAAAAGACTATGGTCTTTGGTATGCTCACAAAGGTGATTTCTCTTTGAGTGTTTTTACAAATGCAGTTTGGGCAGGAAACATTGATGATAGAAAGAGTACAAGTGGAGGAGAATTCTTCCTAGGAGGAAGACTTGTGCCTTGGATAAGTAATAAAAAAATTGCATCTCCCAATCTATTGTAGAAGCTAAGTATGTAGAAACAACTATAAATTGTATACAAATTGCATGGATGGAGCAGATCTTAGAAGGTATCAAAGAAAATGTAACTAAACCTGTGACTATTTACTGTGATAATACAAGTGCAATCAACATTTCAAAAAATCTAGTAATGTATTCTAAGACTAAACATATTACAATCAAGTATCATTTATTAAGAGATAAAGTATAGGAAAAGGAAGTTAAGTTGGAATATGTGCCAACCAAGGAGAAGCTAGCAGACATATTCACTAAACCATTACCCAAAGATACTTTTGAGTATCTGAGAGGAAAGTTAGGGGTTATTCCCCTACTTTAATGACACTAATATTTTTTTGCAGACATAAATCCAGTGGACTCATTGAATATATTTATCTATTGTATTAATGATGAAGGGGACTACTCATTAGGGGGAGAAGTCAGTGGAAAAGGAATATGTTGCAGCAGTTGATGACCTACGTGGTATTTTTGGCATTGTTGTCAAATGGGGAGAAGAGCAGAGAAGAGAAATTCAGGTAATGAGAGAAGATAAAAAGAAGACATCACATAAGGGGGAGCTAGTGTTATTATCTTATTGTGGTATTTCCATTAATTGAGTTGTTTCCATCAATGCCAAAGGGGATATTGTTGGCATAATTGATGGAGAGATTTATTGAGTATTGATTGGTATAGATTTTAATTATGTGTTGCGGTAATAATTGGAGTGTGAAATCATGGTTGGAGACTTAGGTATGTATCTAGATGCATTATGTATGATCACCTAATATGGAAATAACAAGAGAGAAAGTTACGATCGATTGAAGTGCAACCGGGTAGACAAAAGAACATGCAGTGATATATAGTGAATGCATTGATTGTTCTACCAAATCAATATGGATTCAAGTTTTGTGATCATGATATATTTATCTTGACTAAGCTGTGTTATTGAACCTATGATCACTATAGGATTGGAGTACAACAAGGTATAGTTTTAGTTGACAAAATATTTTTCTGTGCAAGTTAGAAAATGTTCAGACTAGTTTGGACAGTTGTTGTTAGATTGATGAGTGGTGATGATGCAATCAATTGCAGTGGATGTTTCTATGATTCAGGTGTCAAGGTGGTGTAGAATAATAGATTTTTAATGATTAAATAGTATTTCATTGGTCAAGGTGATTGGATTTAATCAAGGTTTGAAAGCGTGTTGAAGAAGTAAAAAAGGTTTGATTGTTCTTGAATTAAATCAAATGTGCGATGGACCTGAAGGTTGAACTAAAGTTGTAGTTAAATGTTCTAGATTGGTAATACATTATAGAGTTTAAGGATTGAGTGGCAAATATTGTAATACATTTTTTAAGGTGATCAAATGCCCTAATGAAGTTATAATGTTTATATGCAAAGTGTTGTATAATGCAAGTGTAGATCATGGATGAGAAGGTGTTGTCGAGTGAAGAGTGAAGATAGTGTGCAAGAAGGATAAGTATTGTGCTTAATAGGATTTGAACAAGTAGAGGAGGTGTGCTACACCTAGATCATTGTACTTTTTGATTCCTAATAGTTTGTACAAGAAAATCCCTTAACTGGGTAGACTTTAATAGGTCTAATTTGTAAATCCTTTAATAGGGTGGCTCTTTAGCTAGGATATGAAATCCTTTAAAAAGGTTAATCATGGTAGGGTAAATCTCCTAATAGGGCTAGAGGTAAATACATTAACCGGGTGACTCCTGAAAAGGTCTATTCCTAACCGAGCATCATTATAAGTTCCTGAGAAGGCTAGGCCTATAACATAACACATTTCAAAAGAGTTCAAATATTTGTGGGTGATAATCCTCACCATGGTTTTCACCTTTAGTCAAGGTTTCCATGATAAAATAATGGTGTTACTTTGTTGCATGTGTCAATGATTGTTTGGTTACTTTGTTAATTGCATGCATAAGGTTTGAAGTTGATGAATCTAGTTTATGGTATTGAATGATTTGTGAAAATATGATATGATATATAAATGATTCATCCCCCCTCTTAGTAATATCAGACCTTATAGTATTAACAAGACATTGGGCACCTAGATTGGGATTCGTTCCTAAGGCACTGTGCAAATCTAGTAGGTAGGTCATCTAACTGCACTGCAATGGTCTCTATGGGTATGGTAAATATAGTTGCACATCTTGTCTCCATTCTTTCATCCGAATTGATCATGGCCTTAACTCATTACTACATCTCAAATGAAAAGGTGGTGAAGAATACAACCAGAGAAATTGTGTTGGATATGCGGCTAGACACCATTGAAGATGTTTTCCATCTGCAGAATGAAATTTATCTATTATATCCAATCAATTAAGAGAAAGGGATGAGGTGTGTTGAGCGTTGTTCTTACACAAGTCATTTGCTAAGAATTTGAGATTTGAATTCCCCTCTTGATAGAATAAAAATGTTATTCCTAAGGTTTATCTGTAGTCATGGTACAAATGCTTGGAAAGCTCAATCAAAGATAAATGTGAATATTCACAAGGAGGCCTTTGCTAGTACGTTTCAAACTTCAGGATACAAAACAAACTTTAGAACTTTTTTGTAAATTTCTTGATTATCAATGCATGCAATTTCCCAGTAATGCAAATCTAACTTTAAAACCTATGATGATTTCCTATCTTAACCAATTTATTAAAAAAGATCAAAAGATTTGAGTAACAAGAATTGTAAGAAAATTTGTTGAAATGAAATCTAACAAACATAAACCATTGTTGAATCACACTTGCGAATTAGATGATGAAAGATGGAAACCCACAAAATGTGAATCAGATAAACTCATAATTCCATATTCAGCAAGTGCAATCTTTTGAATAAAATTTTAACCAAATGCAATATTTTCCAAAATATATCAAATTGTGAAGCCACCAGATGCACACACACACAAGACAGATTTATCTTTACAGAAATAGAATAAATCTTCCCAATCATTTTCCACATCAAGATGAAACAATGACGATAAACTCCCAACTAAATGATTGCAGATTCATTCACAATAAAAACACAGTTGGCTCTTTGAAGTAAATGAAAAAACATACACATATTCATAAATTTTGCATAGATAGAAGAAAATTCACACTATGAATGAAGCACCAAAAACATATATCTTTATTGCTTCAAGAATCTGACCAAATTACATCTCTGTAATCCAATATATAGTGCTTCAACTTAGAAATTAGAAACCTGTAGCTAGGGTTTCATCTACAGAAAACATGGTGTAAATAAAATAACATTCAAGTTTTATAATGCAAAAATACTCCTAAAATGATAGATAACAATATTTCATGTATTTCCATACATGCGTACACTAAATACATGAAAAATTAGACTGGAATCGACCCTTAAAATGAAGAAGTTTGAACTGCAATTCTGCAGTTTCTTCTCCTTGTTTGTACGTGGTTGATCTTCTCTTTGATGTTGATGCCCAAAATGCACGGATCTAACTTCCCTTATGATGTGTAACTGGTAGAAGACCCCTTGAATTATAAAAACAAACTCTAATCTATATGTAATCTCCCCAAAAAATTTTCCTCTATGGAAAATGCGATTGAAAATGCATGCTCAAGAATTTCAGAGTGGTGGACCTCCAAAAAATGCCATGCTAAAAAATGAATAAGTCTGGAAGTTTGGTGAATTTGGATTTTCAGAGTTGTGGACCTCCAAAAATGCAACTCTGAAAATTGGCTAAGTATCAAGAATGACTTTGGTCCCCAAAAAATGGATAACTATGAAAAAATGACTGCAGACCATAAAAAATGATGACATGTAACTGATTAAATGTTTGACAATATTAAGTTGAAGATAATGTAAGGCATTAAATCAGTTAATGGTTTGTATTGTCATTGATGTCAACTTGATATCATCTATACAGTCATGTACATAATGCCAAAGACTTCAGAGAATCAATGGAACAAAGGTTATGCTTTCAACAATGCATAAAAGTCAAGTATTCACTAAGTGACAGATAACACCGACGGAGTGCACACCATCAATAAAGGAAAAGAAGAAAAGTCACAGTGATACCCGACAAGCAGAAGAAAGTGTTTCCTGACAAAGAAAAACCACAGGATGCCCGACAAGCAAAGTCCAATGATACCCGACGGACGGAGATCCCGAAGCTAACTGGAGTCACATCGACAGAACTGTCAGTTGTAAAAGATGACTAATTGAAGAGATGACAGACGGAACAGAGAGTTCAAAAAATGACAAAATATCTAGCTAGCAAGAGCTAAAGATAGACTTAACTGGTTGTTTTCTTTGTTTTATTAGACCATAGTTAAGTAATTTATTTAAAGATGATTTATACAGTTGACACGAAGATAACTATGAGACAAATAAGGAGTTATGCTTTAAATCAAATTGGCTGGATTGTTTTTCACGCCAAGAATCAAGAATCAAGAGTCAAGAAACAGTGAATATCATGTCTATATAAGAGACAAGCTTAATTAATTTTCATATCACATGAAAAGGGGATTAAGGGGAGTGAATAGAAAGAGGATGCTAAAGAGAAACTGATGAAGAACAACTTCATGCAGTACTGATTAATCAAGTTGAAGGAGAGCTAAGGAATTCTACAGACATCGATGAACATTAAACACAACATCACAGAGAAAAAATTATGGAGCACAAAAGATTTGAATTGATACATTGATCAGAGAGGTAATGTACTTAAATAGATCTGAAAATCTGCAATTCAAGTTGCATTAGAAACAGGTCATTTTGTTTCTGTTTAACCATTGAAGAATCAAGTCTCTTAACAGAGTAGGGCTTAATAGTCTTCTATATATTGAGGTACATCCCAAGGAGTGCCAAAAAGGTTGATTCATGAAAGTAGCATTGGATATGTCTGATGCCTATTGACAGTCTAAGAGAGAGGTTGTTTCAAGGATGGCAGCATTAGATGCCCGATACTAAGTGACAACCTATATGTGTAAAATACTCTAACAAGGTCACACCTAATAGTGTGTTTGTAACCTTTAACAGGGTTGGCTCCTAACAGAGCTAACTTCAGAAGGGTGAAAATTTAGGGTACCGGTCACGGTGGTTTTTTTCCTTAACAGGGTTTCCATATTAAAAATTTATGTGTTATGTGTGTATGATTCATTTCTTTATTATTTTGTAACTGACATAGTTAACACTGGGTTGATTGGTATACTCTACATATTTACTGAGTTTCGGTAAATAGTTATACTGCTTATCGGTAATCAAGAAAAATAAGGACAAACAAGCAAAACTGACAGACAGTTAATCATTATAAGTATCTCATGGCATGCATCTTGCAGGAACTTAATAATCTGAGGTTTATTTGATTGGTAGTTAATATTTGAAAGATAAAAATTTGAGGCCACTGATTCACCCCCCTCTCAGTTATTACTAACAATTGGTATCAGAGCTTGTGTGCTTAGAAGGAAGGTTTCAAAACCTAAGCCAAACATCACAAGATGAACAGACGCGATGTACCCAAGTTGAACAAAGATAATTTTGCTTCATGGTAGAGCAAAATAAGAATCCACTTATCAGGTATTCGTAATGATGTTACTCAATTCTTAGAAACTAAATATGTGTTTCCTACAGGAGAACCAAAAGTTGAACAAATAAGAGAGAAGCATGAACATAATGGCATGATGATAGAGCTTACTTCCTCAATGTCAAAGAATGCAAAACTGCAAAGCAGATGTGGGACAAATTGAAGCTTGTACATGGTGGTGACAAAAATGTTTTGAGAGCCAAGGTAGAAAGCCTTAGAGGAAAGTTTGATGATCTCAAAATGAAAGAAGGAGAAAACATTACTCAGTACAACACAAGGATTAAAGAAGTAGTCAATGTTATCTAAGGAGTTGGAGGTTTACTGGAAGAAGATACAGTGGTAAGTAAAATTATAAGAACCTTACTACCTACTTATGCTATTAGAGTATCTGCCATTCAAGAAATGAGAGCAGTAGAAAATAGCAATGTTACTCTAGATAGTTTAATTGGAAGACTGTTTCATTTGAGATGAATAACTTTGATAATAGTGTCTAACCAAACATAGAGTCTACATTAAAAAATTCTATGAGAATAAGTAAATCAAGTCACAAAAACACTATGAGAAAAGATGGTGATAGTGAAAATGAAGAAGATAATCTTGATGAAATTGAAGAACTTATGGCCAGAAGAATGTAGAGAGGCAAAGGTAAATACAAAGGTAAATTACCACTTGTTTGTTTTAATTGCAAATAGATTGGAAATTTTTCTGCAAGATGTACTAACAGAAGAAAATATGACATAAGTAATGATAGATCTTTTGAGAAGAAGTCTGACATAGGTGATTACAAAAGCTACCAACAATCATAAAGAAGAGATACCTGAAACTTTAAGGAAAAAGGAAAGAAGGTCAGCTACCTAGCAAAATGTAAGGATGATGATACTGATACCAAATCTGATGAAGACATCGAGATGGTGTTTGTGGCTGTAAAGGATGATTCAGATGATGATGAAGAAAGGTATGTAGAAACAACTCTCACATCTAAAATTAGCAAAAATGATGTTTGGATCATAGATAGTGGCTACACTCATCATATGACCAGTGATAAGCAAAAGTTTGAGACTTTTGAATACTACAAGGGTGGATCAGTAAGAATGGGAAATGAC
>MU224929.1:2039082-2050418 GCA_018584345.1 Thuja plicata
TAAGTGACAACCTATATGTGTAAAATTCTCTAACAAGGTCACACCTAACAGTGTGTTTGTAACCTTTAACAGGGTTGGCTCCTAACAAGGCTCACTTCAGAAGAGTGAAAATTTGGGGTACCGGTCCAAGTGTTTTTTTTTCTTAATAGGGTTTCCACATTAAAAATTCATGTGTTATGTGTGTATAATTCATTTCTTTATTGTTTTGTATCTGACATAGTTAACACTAGGTTGATCGGTATACTCTGCATATTTACTGAGTTTTGATAAATAGTTATATTGCTTATCGGTAATCAAGGACAATAGGGAAAAACACGCAAAATTGACAGATAGTTAATCATTATAAGTATCTCATGGCATGCATCTTGTAGGAACTTAATAATTTGAGGTTTATTTGATTGATGGTTAATGTTTGAAAGATAAAAATTTGAGGCCACTGATTCACCCCCCCTTCTCAGTTATTATTAACAAAAAATGGCTAAGTATCAAAAAAGGACGCTTAGCCCTCTAAAAGAATGTTTGGATGAACCTTGTGCCATCTCTCTATAATCCTCCAAACTTTATCAAAATTGGGCATCTTGATACATTCTAACTTCCTTTTTTGCCTTTCCAAGAATGAGGTGAGCTTTGAAATGAACGTTTTGATTTATTCTATATTATCCCTTATGTAGCTAATGTCTTCTTTGAAATAAAACAACTATTGAAGGTCTCCCATAGTGTTCACTCTAGCTATAATCCCTTCAAAATGCTGAACAATGTTATTTTCAAAATACTACTTCTGCTTATTATCATCCTTGTATA
The DNA here is from genome assembly GCA_018584345.1 of Thuja plicata. NCBI lineage: Eukaryota > Viridiplantae > Streptophyta > Pinopsida > Cupressales > Cupressaceae > Thuja > Thuja plicata. The sequence continues at coordinate 2,039,884 of MU224929.1, forward strand.
GTTCCAAGTCCATTCCATTAAAGAATTTATCAATCTCTTCTAGCTATAGCATGGAATCATTTGTCCTCTTCTCAATATCCTCTAAGATTTCCTGGTAGGTTTTTATAGAGACACCAATAGTAGGGACACATTCATCAAAATTGTCTAACTCTGTTCCTTTATATAGTTTTACCAAAATTTGAAAGCGTTGCTTTCTTATAAACTTCAAATCTTGAAGAGCTCATTGCCAGTTTTCTACCTTATCATACATGCCTTGATCTCCCTCCATTAGATCGATGAGTTGTGTTATCCCAATGAGGATTATTCTAAAATATTTCAGAATCATGCAAATAGTCTCAACTCCAAAGTTCTCAAACTCGGACCTCCATTCTATAGCCTCTTTCACAAAAGGGTTTGTAGATTCTGGGGGTGCTCTCTTTTCAAGTACCACTTGCAATGTGGCCTCCAGATGATCTTGGTCAATAGGACCAGCTATATGTCACATAATCCTTCAAAGTCACCACTTCTACCTTGAAACCCTGAATCTCTCTCATCTTTGTCCAAATATTTAAATAATTTCTTTAAGCCCAAAGCGACCAATGCCTTACCACCTTCCCGGGTAGGTTCTCCTAAATCAACTTCCTCAACGAAATAATATTTAAGAGTTAACTCTGTGACACTCCTCATAGGAGGAGGCACTAGAACCTAAGCCTTCCACTTCCCTCTTTCATCTTGTTTCACATATGAAATTATTTGAGCGGTTTGGCTAGGACCCCCCCTGTGGAATGTATGCCCCAATGTAGGTATACCAACATATTTTTATTCTTCTTCTAGATGTATATACTTCTCCAAAGTTTTACTACCCTAGACAACCAAGTGAGCTTGGTGGAGGTGGTCAAAGGCTCATATGGGGCTATATTTAGGAAAAAAATTCCTCCTTGATCCTCTTCATATTCCTTTTCTACTTCCTCTTCAACCTTTTCTAGAGCTTCTCTTATCTCTTATTTTTTTAGTGTCTCCTATTCTTCTTCCTTCTCCTCTTCATTATGCTTTTTTTCATGCTTGGGATTCACATATCTTTGGGGAGGTAGAGAAGGAATTCATTTCTATTCTTATTTCTCCTATGTTTCTCCTTTATTGTTCACATCCCCGAGAAGTTCTTCTTTCTCTTCCTTAGAAGATGAATCAGCCAATAGTTCTGCCATCAACCTGGTAATCAGTTCCCATTTATCCTCTTGTAGGGGTACCTATTTGGCTATTACATGTGATATTGATGGAGGTGGAGGAGTCAAAATTGGTTGCTCTTGAGTAGCTTGTACTGATTCATCACCCTTGGGTTACTTAGTTGCCAGATTTGTGTCAACTTCTCCCTCTTCAAGCTCTGTTGTCTATTTTTCTACTCTATATCCTTGCTTCGCCTTTCCTATATCCTTTTCCAACCCAGGTTCTTTATTAAAGGATAAATTGATAGGTACGTGTGTATGATAAGTAGCTACTGCCACTTGTCATTGTATTTGGAAGTGTGTTTATGTTGTTGTTGTAGTGGATTCAAACTTTGGATTAACAAATTGACTTGGGGGTCAAAGAATCCAGGAATATTCTCAAAATCTGATAACTCAAATTCATCTGACCCCAAGTCACCATTGGTCATTTCCACCTCTGTACTAGTCTCAAAATTAATTGGCTCTAATTGGTGTGTTCGGGGGTGACCATACACCCAACTCATCATTGTCACTACAACCTTTATGTCATCATTCATATAACCTCTCCTCATATTAATCATTTCCATTTTATTCTTCAGGATCTACTAAATGAGATATTCTTTATTGAAAATATCATAAGCATCTAGAGTATTACCTTCAAACCACCTCACCCCCCTCACCTTGGTGATTGGGTAGAAGTGGTCGACCCCTTTCTGTAAATGGAAAACATCTTCGATGGTATCTAGTCTTAGTTCTAATTCCAACCATGTTCTTCACCATATTTTCATCTGAGATGTAGTTATGAGCTAGGGTCATAATCAAATCTAGTCAAAGGATGGAGACTGGATGTGCTATTATGTTTACCAGACCCCCCAAGACCATTGTAGTGCATTCTGACGATCTTCTTATCAGATTCTCACAATGCCTCAAGAACAACTCCCAATCTAGGTGCCCGATGTCAGTATCTATGATCTTAACATGTAAATTCCCCACCTTTGAAGTGATACTTCATCGGTAGATTTGTTGTCCTTTCTGGCATTCTGCACGCAAACAATGTTGTCAGCTATCCATTATTGAAAGCATCCAATAAATCTACCAATCTAAAGCTAAGAAAAGCAAGAAAACCCCAAAGTAGAAAGAAACACCAAAAAACCAGAGACTGAGCGAGAAACCAAACCCCCTAGACTTTTTGCAGTTTCGGGCCTTCGCAGTTTGAAAACATGCTGGTAGTGCGAAAGTCCAAAATTCCAAAATGATGGAAAGTGATAAACCTTCAATGTACCAGAGTCAATTAGCTCTTTCACATGCAAAATACCAAAAGTGTGAAACTTTGGAGGAGTTGGGGGCATTAGTCAATTCTGAGGGCTCTTTGTACTTTTGGCATGCTGGAGGAAACTGATTATTTAAGTGTGCGAAACACCAAAACACCAAAGATCTTTGCCAAGCTATGGAACTTTCAGAGTTTCAGAGTGTGAAACTCTGAAGAATAAAATCTAAGGGTAAACCCTAAAATACTAAATGACACAACCCTAACCTAAAATACTATGACACCAAACCTAAAAATGATGAATGAAGAAAAAAGACAAAGGAAAACAAAGGATACAAAAAGATAAAACCCTACCTTATAGGCTGCAAAGACGGAAGAACTGTGAAGGCCGAACTTGAGAATGACTAATCAAAGCAAAAACCTCTTGTAAAAATGTGCAAAAGTAATGAAGGTAAATCAGGTCTCTAATCGCTACAAAGATCCAGAGCTGAAAAATGAGAAACACAAAATGAACAAAAAAAACCCCAAAACCCCTTTTATAGACCGATACTACACACTGACATCATCAAGAATGTCAGGGTGTTAGACTGTGAAATTCTGACACCCTAATCCTGATTTGTGATGCTCGGTCTTCGGCCTTTCAACATTTCAGAGGTCTTGGGACCTCCAAAACTCAAAAAGTCCTAAATGGTGAAAGAGCCACAAACTTTTGACCTTTTTATGCTTCAAATGTATGGGTATATACTAAACACCAAAAGTCTAAAAGGGTGAAAGGTCACAAACCCTTGGCCTTTCGATGTGAAATACTGAAAGTCTGAAAGGGTGAAAAACACTAAGTCAAGGACTTACTGGAAAAAAGGACTAAATCTAATAGCTAAAAGGGGAGGAGGCTAACTTGGAAACCAAGATGATACTCAACTATCAGGAGCCTCCCTAAGGTCTCTCAATCTCACTCATCAGATACTTGGTCCCGCTTAACTTGAGAGACTTAATAAACCACTGAAAAAGGGACAAAGAACAAAAAAGAAGGGTCATCCCTATTAGGAAAAGGGGCTTAAATGGGGTGTGTTTTGTGGAACCAAAATAAGGTGGTTCAAGAATTTTACTTTGGATTCCTATGACATTGTCAATAAGAAATATTTCATCCAACAACTCCCAAAGAATAAGCTGGAAATAATTGATATGAGTAGAGGTTACATGAATGGGGACATGAAGGTTATAGTAACAATGTTGAGCTAGGTGTATGGTCTTCCCAAAGAACATTAGTTGGAGCCATGGATGATACATATCATAGAAAAGATCAATGGGAGAAGGGTCAAAATCAATTGGGGAACAATACTAAGTGACAACTTAGATTTGCAGATGAGACAAGTGAAGTATGACCCCAAGTTCTACGTGACATCTTATATAGTCTATATCCTAGATGCCAGACAACTATATAGGGCTCACCAAGAGAGGGTCATTCAATGACCAAAATTCTTGACAATATAGTATGTACCCTCAACTAGTGAGGAACAAAAAATTTGAAAGATGATAGTCTAGAGTACAAGATTGTAAATGAATCTTTTGTCTTTAAAATCATCAGGTCCATTGAGGGAGATTACGCGAAGAGGATCTTAGAGGAAGCTGCAACCAAGGTGCGAGCCCTAGGGGATTACTATATTAAATACACAACCTTTACTTACATTCAATTTGCTGGGAGTGCCATTAATACCAAGAAGTTGTCGTGATATCCATCAAACAAAATTGTGTTACTGGAGATAGGGAGGCAAATCTCAAATGCGTATGAGGTCATCAGGTTAAAGAAGAAGCATTGCTGGAATTTCCCTATCTCCATAGGGGCCCACTCTTTACAAGACATACATGTATGCAAATCCATAGGTTTGGAGTGGGATGAGTGCCCTCTGTAGGAATTCAAGCTAATAAGGCCCAAGTTTGACCCCATTGAGATATTCAGTCACATAGCAGGAAAGAATTATAAGCATGAACTTCGTATAGAAGATCATTGGATAAATTTCATTGATTATTACGAGGTTAGGATCCAAGATTATTGTAGAATGTCCCTTGATTGGCTAAAGATACATTAGAAGTACAAATCCCTCCCAAGATGCAGGATAAAGATTACGAGAATGTATTAGATTCATCGTACAATAAAGATAAGGTGTACACCCAACCTATTCTGAATGAATAGATTGGTAGAGATGAAAATGATTATATTGATTTCAAATCTTGGCATGTCATTGATCTCACCAAGAGGTGGATAAGGAAGCCTTCCAAGTTATATCTAGTTCCTATGAAGCCTCAGCTAAATCCATCTTCCAAGTTGGAGAAAGAGAAGGGAAAGAAAGTAAACATCCCAACTTTCAAAGAAGCAAACCCTATGTGACCAAAGATAGTTTATAGGCATGAAAAGCCTGCTACTTATGGTCCTATATCGAAGAGGATGGACAAGGGGAGAGGAAAATATGATAATACACCTCTTATTGCAAGGCGGGTTAATGCTCCATCTCAGACACCTGGGGCCCCTTCCACATCAGGGAGAAGGAAGGAGGATGCAGAGCCCCTAGTAAAGGCGAAGGTTTACAAGAGAAAGAGGGCTTTGGTATCAGCCCGGTTGGAGACATTTCCTGAAGAAGAATAGATAGAAGTAGATGTCCCTTTAGTGAGAAGAACTCGAAAAACTATTGTAGCTTGAAGAGTAGAACAGGAAAGGATTTCTCAAACCCAAGTGCAAAAGGAGGAAACTGATTTAGAAACCACCCCAAAGAATAATATGACCAAGGGTAACTTGGGATCAGAAGAATTTGAGTTGTCATATTTTGAGGATATTCCCAGATTCTTTGATCTCTCAAGTCAATTCGTTAATCTAAATTTTGACTCTATTGCACCACCGATGCAAATACCTTTCCAATAACAACGGAAGACAAAAGTTACTACTCCTCTGACACAAATGAATGAAAGTCAGGAAGAGGAGATAATAGAGACAAAAATTCCTATTCATCCATCCTTCAATGAAGAACCTAAGATGGGAAAAGATACAGGGGAGGAGAATCAAGGAGATGGAATAGGAAAATAGACAATAGAGCTTGAGGAGGGAGAAGTTTATACAAACCTAGCGAATGAGGAACCCAAGGGTGATGAATCCATACAAGCTTTTCAAGAGCCATATATTTTGACTCCTCCACCTCCATCATTTTCATAGGTAAACACATATAAGGTACCCCTACAAAAGAAGAGATAGGAACCAACAATTCGGTTATGGGAAGAACTGTTAGCTAGTTCATCTTCTGAGGAAGAGAAAGAAAAGACTCTTGAGGATATGTATGATAAAGTAGAAACGCAAGAGTTGACATAAAAAACAACTAATTCCATCACCACCTCTACAAAGAGATGCAACTCCAGAACATGAACAACAACATGATGAATGTGGGAAGGAAGAAAATGAGGAGGCTCTAGAAAACTCAGTGATAAGGGAGGCTCTGGAAAACTTAGTGATAAGGGAGGCTCTTAAAAAATTAGGATATGAATAAGGAGGGGAATATGAAGGGGATCATGGAGGAATGTTTGTTCTAAAAATTGCCTCATATGATCCTTCGAATGCTTCCACTAAACCCACCTGGTTGGCCAAGGTGATACGACGCCAGAGAAGGACAAATACAAAAGAAGAGGATGTTGCTATGCTTACAAATTGGGACATACATTCCATAGGGGAGCCTAGCCAAACTGATCAAAGGATGTCATACGTCACATAGGATGATTGAGGGAAATGGAAGGCTTAAGTTGCAGTGCCTCCTCCTATGATGAGCATTACAGAATTAAATCCAGAGGATTATGTCATGGAGGAAGTTGATTTAGGAGAATCCACCTATGAAGGTGGTAAGGCATTGGCTGCTTTGGGCTGAAACAATTATTTAAATACTTGCATAAAGATGAGACATAGATTTAGGGTCTCAAAGCATAGGTTGTGACTCTGAAGGACTATGTGACTAAGATAGTTGGTCCTATTGACCAAGATCATCTGGAAGCTACATTGTAAGAAACCCCTGAGAAGAGAGCACCTCCAAAATATAAAAACCCTTTTGTAAAAGAAGTTATGGGTTGGATGTATGAGTTTGAGGAATTCGGAGTTGAAACTATTTTTGTGGTCTTGAAGAATTTTAGAATAATCCTCATAGAGGTGACACAACTCCTTGACTTGATGGAAGGAGAGTTAGAAATTGATGATAAAATAGAGCAATGACAACGAGCACTTCAAGATTTGAGAGTCATAAGAAAGAAACACTTTCAAATTTTGGTAAAGTTATATAAAGGAGCGGAGATGGACAATTTTGATGAGTGGGTCCCTGCTATTGATGTCTCCATTAAAATATACAAGGAGAGCTTGGAGAATATCTAGAAGAGGATAAGGATGCTATGTTGTGGGTAGAGGAGATTGAGAAATTCTTTGATTGAATGGACTTGGATTTGTATGAGGATGACAATAAACATAAGTTGTGTTCCACAAAAAACATTGTTGAGCAGTTTATAGGAATTGTAGCTAGGGTGAACACCAAGGAAGACCTACAACAATTGTTCTTTTTCAGAGTGGATATGAGCTACATAATGGAACATATAGAGGAAATTAAAGTGTTCAATTCAAAGCTCACCTCATTGTAGGAAAGGTGACAAAGCCAGTTGGAATCCATTGAGATGTCTGATTTTGATGAAGTCCGAGAGATTATAAAGAGATTACGCAAAGTTCATCCAAACATTCATCCAGAGAACTAAGTGTCATTTTTTATACTTAGCCAAATTTTGGTGTTGCATTTTTTGGAGGTCCCAACCCAAAAAATTTAGGGATATCATTTTTCATACTTAGACGATTTTCAATGTGGCATCTTTTAGAGGTCCACAACCCCGAAATTCCAAGGTCACCTAGTCTCTAGACTTAGTCATTTTTTAGCATGACAATTTTCGGAGGTCAACAACCCCTAAATTCTTGGGCACGTATTTTTCAATCGCATGTTTCACAAAGATCATTTTTGGGGTAGATTGCATGTAGGATGGAGGTCATTTTTTGAAGTCAAGGGGTCTTTTATTAGTTGCATATCAGAAGAGAAGTTAGATCCATGCATTTTGGGCATGAACATGAAATAGAAGATCAACCGCGTACGAAAGAGAAGAAGAAATGATGGAGCTGCAGTTCAAATTCATTTATTTTAGGGGCTGATTTCAGTCTGATTTTGCATGTATTCAGTGTACACATGGATGAAAATCCACACAAGCTTGTTAGCTATCATTTTAGGAGTAGTTTTGCATTAATAAACATTAGATTTAGTTTGTTTATGCCATGTTTTTTGTAGATGAAACCCTAGCTATGGGTTTCTAATTTCCAAGTTGAAGAATTATATATTTGATTACAAAGATGCAATTAAGGTCAGATTCTTTATGCAATAAAGCTATGTGTTGTTGGTGCCTCATTCATGGTGTGATTTTTTCTGCTATCTATGCAAAGTTTATGAATATGTGCAGGCTTGCTCATTTATTTCAAAGAGTCAACTACGTTTATTGTGAATGAATCTACGATGAATTAGTTGGGATTTTATCGTTGTTGTATCATCTTCTTGTGACGAATGATTGGAAAGAGCCGTTCTATTGGCTTAAAGATAAATTTGTCTCGTGTGTGCGTGCATTTGGTGGCTTCATGATTTGATGAATTTTGAAAGATCTTGCATATGGGAAAAGTTTCTTCAAACGATTGCATCCGCTTACTATGGAATTTTGAGTTCATCTGGTTTATGTTTCATGGGTTTTCCCTCTTTTCATTATTTAATTCACAAGCTTGATTCAACGATGGGTTATGTTCATTAGATATCATTTCAACAAATTTTCTTACAATTCTTGTTACCCAATCTTTTGATATTTTTGGAAATTGGTTAAGATATAAATCATTGTAGGATTTTAAAATTAGATTTGCATTGATAGGAAGTTGCATAAATTGAAAAATTGAGAAAAATACAAAAATGTGCTAAAGTTTGTTTCTTCAGTCTAAAGTTTGAATCGTACCAGCAAAGGCCTCCTTGTGAACATTCACATTTATCTCATTTGAGTTTCCAAGTGGTTGTACCATGACCACAGAGAACCTTGGGAGCTACTTCGTTATTCTTTCAAGAGCGGAATTTGCATTGCTTATTCCTAATTGGTGCTTTGTGCAAAAACAACGCTCAATAGAAGCCTTCTTTGTTTTAAGCAAACTCATTCCTGCAAAAACCATCACTCACATCTTCCTACATCCTACCTCTCTGTTAGTCCAAAAACACCACATTACTATTAAGAGAATTATGATAGGACAGTCTGCATCTAAGCTGGAAATTAAAACCAATTTTACCCTTGCTCAAGAAAACACTAAGCTGCAATTCCCAGATGTCTGAGAAGTGATCTTTATCATAATGTAAAATGATTAGTAATTAAGCCAGACAAACATGAGCCTGATATAATTGCTTGTAAACCCCGTGAAATTCTAAAATCTATAGTATTCACCATTCATTTAAACTTGCAAGATATTATCTCATGCCTTTTCTCTCTACGAGGAGATAGTGGTCATACTTCTCCTCTATCTACGCCATTAAACAGATCAATGCTTTGAGTTGGCCATATACTGCCACCAGAGACAACCATACAATAGTTTCAGATAAGAGGAGCTAGAACTAAGCTTATTTTAGCTAAAATAATGCAGATTACATGAAAAGAAACTGATCATATTTGTTACTGATCATAATGTAGATCTGATGAAAATAATGCTCAAGATATAAAAACCGGTGCAATGAGAAAGCCTATCTTACACAATCATTAAGGTTCATGTTTCAGGTTAAGAGACAAGCCAATATTGTAGAGAGTACATCACCATATATACCAGTATATGAACACGGGAATAAGAAAATAAAATTAAGAAACATAGTAGTTGTAAATGGCTTTTATGATGCATTCTCATGGTACAATTTGTGGGTCTTTAAGTGATTGCATGGTGTTCATTCTTAAATAAAGGGCGTTATGTTGGTCTTACTATTCACAACTATATTAGTTGAAATTTGTGTCACCCTCATGAGAGTCTCTTCTTCTACCTTTACGACTATTTTTGTTAAGGATTAGGCATTCTAACTCCATATTTACCAATATAAAAAATGTGAACAATAAACTTATCTTTAACAATGAGCTTATTGCAATAATTCTAATATTGTCATTATTCTTAAGAACCATCCCTATTGGAGATGAATATTCACTTTGATAGTAACAGAAATTTCCTACTTCTAGCATTTATTTGACCATCTTTTCAATTTTACACTTCTATATAAATGGGTAGGGATAAGGCCTAATGTTGGCTGGTTGGGTTTCTAAATAAGTAATTTAGTGTGATCATGAGCTTTCTTTTTAAGGGATGACTCTTGGGTATCTCACTAAAGATCACCAAAATATTTTTCAATTATTGCCTAAAGATTAGGTAGTGATATTATTAGTTGTTGAATTTTTGACATTGTTTATGGATTAGACAATGTTTGAGTCAAGATTATGAAGTGTGATCTGAAACATTTCAACAATTGTACCTCAAATATTACAAAAGGCATTCTCAACAATTTTATAATTAGATGAGAGCTAATTGTTTGTAGAGTTTTTAGTTACAATATTTGAAATTCTATTATTTAGTTATTAAGAATTCAAAATGTAATATTCTATTGAATTATAAATACTACATTTATACTGTCTAAAATTTTAAGAAATGACATTATAAAAAAAACTTTTATCCTCTTTAAATTAATTTTAAGACAATAAACAAACTATACCACCACTTTGTTATCATATTAGAGACACACCACTAACTTATTAGCAATAAAGTTATGGATACTATCAAAACCAAAAAGTTACTAAAAAGTTACAATAAACAAGGACGCATAGCGTCTAGTTCCTGCCTAAGTCCTAAAGATTCAGCCTTAAGATATTTGGCATAGAGTTAAAATAATATAAATAAATTTCAATATCCTATATAATTACCACTATATAGAATTTTCTTTGAAACTAAATGTAATATAAGTCATTAAAGTAAATATAATCAT
>MU224929.1:2050500-2074863 GCA_018584345.1 Thuja plicata
TATTAATCTTATATTATTAAATTAATATTAATATATAATATAATTAATTAGTTACAAATATAATAATATAAACAATAGTAGCAAAATTCAATAATAGAAAATTTAAAATATATTAGAACTATATAAACGTAAAAAGTTGTTAAAAAATAAAGTGTTATCATTGGACAATTGAAATGAAAATATCTCTCCACAAAAAGAAAAAAGCCTCACCCACTACAGTAGCCACATTCAGCCAATAAAAATAGAAATAAATAATTTCTATTACAATATAAAAAAGTCAAAATATATTAAAACTATATCAATGAAAAAGTTGTTGAAAAATACAATGTTCTAATTAGACAATTAATAAAAATAGTAGCATTGCATTGAATGCTATAATATCCTGCCTGCGGCAGGAACTAATAATAATACTCGTTATAAGCTCGGATCATTTTATCATGTACAGAGTCAATTTGAAGAAAAGTTTGACAATAACTTAGAAAAACTTAACATCTGTATAAGCTTGTACCATTTCAATATGGTCTGAGAGTCAGTTTGAGCAAAAGTTTGTTTTCTATAACAATTTAAACAATTCCATGATTGCAGATCAGAGAAAAGAAACGTACGTGATTTGGTCAAAATTTTATGCTAAAAAATAAAGAAAGTGGATGAGCATTCGCATTAATAAAAAAGAACAGCAAACAAGAACATGTTTGCTAACTTGTACAGTTTCACTGCCAAAGTTTTTCATTCAATCAGACCAACTTGTCCGTGCAATCACATTCTCCACATTTGCAAGATCATTGCTATTGTGAACGCCTGTAGAGTATTTTTAGTTGTGGGTAGTAGAATAAGAAGAAAAACTTTTAACATGCAGGAGGTTTAAAAAAAAAAAGTCTATAGGAGGATATTGGTGCCATTTTTTTTTTCCTGCATTTCTATTCAAAGTGATGATGAACTTTCTTTTAACTTTTCAATAGTTTATAATCAAGATATTTTCATGTAGATATAAGAGACAATTGCTTTAGTAAAATCAAATATAATGATGATTTCTTTTTAATGTTGTATGTCTTGATGGAACAATATAACATCATTTATATTAGGAGGTTTTGATTCAAATTACTAATAAATAAATATTGTCAAATTGGTATGGATAGATAAATATATGATAATATATATCTTAATATTCTAGATGCATATTTGAATTTCAATTAGTTAACACATATAGTCAAATGTACATCTAAAATGTTACATAGATAATATGTATTTTATCTATATTATCAAATGTTCTTTTATTTTTGAAGTTTTGAACATTATACATCTTACATCTAATTGATGAAATTAGAAGATTAAAGAGGAGGATAGAGGATCCATTCTAAGATGAAAGCATATTTGCTTCTCAGTTTATTTTTTTTCAAAGATTACTTTGTTTAAGAGGTATACGATCCCATTTTCTAGATCAAGAGGGGAATGCTATAACTCAATATTGTTAGACCTCAAAGAATTAGCAAATGTAGAACAAACCCTCTCAATGTGGAACAAGCTCCAACAATGTTAAGATCCTTAGTAAAAGTGGAGCAAGCCCTAACAATGTTGAGCTAAAAACTAGGTCCTTGGAAGAATTGGCTAAAGAAAATTCTATCAATGAAGATACAATGGAAATACTATTTAATTTTCATGTTGTCTTGTAACCTTTAGGTTTAGGAAAGAGAGAGATCATTAGAAGAAAGATGAATATGTAGGTAATGCTACAACCATGTAGAAAGTCTATTTCAATATTACCATAATTTTAATTAGGAAAACCATCTAACCGATGATCATTAGATTCAGAAAATATCAAAAACAAAGGTCAACTCTTCTAAAGATAAAATTTAAGTTGAAAATGAAACAAGGAGATTGGAGAGAAAAAAAAAAGAAGAAAAAGATTAGGAGAATGCCCTATTTTAAAGTTGTTTCTTCTCATAATTGATGTGTTAGTTGAAAAATAAAATAGATTCTTTGATATAAAGTTTTTCATTTTCCTATTTCAAAAATGGCTATAAATGGAACAATTTGATTCTTACATCTTATAAATAGGTTAGTAGACAATGTAAAAGGATCTTTTAGCAATGTAAGTTGATTGATTTGGTTTTGATAAAATTTTGTAATATTGGAGGGTTTGAAAATATTTATATACAAATTGTATGCATTGAATATATGAGACTTTTAGATCTTTTTTGAGGAGATGAATACGAAAGTGGACTTTAGCTCATTTTATTTTGGAATCCTATTTTATTTTTTTCTTATGTTTAATCTATGATTACTTATCTTCTATACTAATGATTTGTATGGAATGTGTATAACTCATAAGATGGTTTTCTATTTAAAATTTTATTTTATTACAATTAGAGATGTTTATATAGAAAATTTTAAAGGTTCATGATGATTCTTAGTGTGGTAATTAGTAATGGTGAGATTTTGTGCTTGTTTTTAGATCAATTTATTTTGAAAAATACCTTGCCTTCTTTTAGGCTAAAAGAATACTTGTTTTTTTAAAAAAAAAAATCTTATAAGGGATTTGCCCCTTTACAATACAAAGAAAGGTTGTTTTTCTATTTATAATCTATCCAGCTATTAGTAGGTTTTTGTTGTCGCCATGGGAGAATCATATATAAAACACTAGTAATAAAAATTAATCATGTACAAAACACTACTAGCAATTTATTTTTGCTAAAAATGTTAGTAGATCAAAATTCTCTCAACCCACCCCCTTATGATTGGAAATTTGTTTCTTTTAGACTCTAACTAAAACAACTTGAAGGACTAAATTGGGAAGCTGTTAGGAATAACAGTCCACAAGCACAACTGAGGGGGGGGTGAATCAGTTGTGATATTGAGTATTAAGCTTTATCTCCTTAAAAACCAAAACTGTAATGCAAATGATAGCACAGTAAATACCAACACAATAACACAATACTTGTTGTCGAGGAAACCTTGTTAAAGGTAAAACCCCGGTGGGAATTAGCACCCATAAATAATGTACTAAGAGTATAGCATCCATGTTAAAGGATTTAGCCTTGTTAGAAGCTTATTACAATATTACAACACATAGTCCCTGTTAGGAGACAGAACCTGTTAGGAGTCAAGAAAGGTAGTAGGCTCACTGCCCAGGCACACTGCCCAAATAAGGTTAAAGCCACCCTCAAGGATTCACAATCCGAAAAAGTGTATATAAGAAATATACAATCCAGTGAACTGTCTGATAGCAACTGTCTTTGCTTGGTCAGTTCCAATGAAGTATTCTTATCACAAACTTTGCTCTACATCCAACAACAAAACAAGCCTCACAACTTACACTTCTCTACCCTTTTAACCTCTACCACATCTTTCCAAAAGAAAAATCACTCATATATACCCTATTACAATAATTCATTAGGTCGGCCAATTAAGCTTTCCCAAATGCACAAATAATAAATTAGGTCGGCCAATTAGGCTTTTCCAATATACAAATAATTGTTTAACCCCTTGCTAAGATACACACGGTACCTATAACAAGTAAACATCAATTAAAATCCATCAGTTATACTCCAAGATCCACAATCCATGCTTACAATTTATAATACACACTACATGTCTGAAGTCGGCCACCAAAATAGGTCTCCTCCAGAATACACGCCACAGCTAACGTCACCAGTACTTTCACAACTATCGATCAGTAACAAACATTCTTCAATGTGTCCTCAGTCATCACATAAGCTCGCATATGCTGAAACATCTTCATCTGTAAGATATATGCAAAATACAATGACCTGATCTGTCAAGTATTATTGTCATAGTCTAGAAATCAGTCTTCACTAAATTATCTGTAACATCACCAATATGCAACCTCAAGTCAAGCGACCTTGGAATAAGGTAATTACACATATGTCTCCATATCCTTGTCTTCAATCATTCTGAAACATCCGTACAATGTCTGTTCACTTCTGTCAGTTAAATAACCAGTCCGTTCTCTTCACAAAAACATATGTTGACATCAGTGAAAAAACATGAATATCAATAGCATGAATAGTATCCAAATCTGATATCGTCCAATAGAAGCTTCATAAAATCTTACAACTCCATGAAATGGATGCTTACCCAACAACATGCCTCTAAGAGGAAAATAAAGTCCTATAAATGGAAACCTTAAAGCATAAAAAATGATATGAGAGTATTGGAGTTGAAGATGAAACTTGGAAAGAATTGGAGGAATTCACAAAGACTTTTAGTAGGAGGAAGGAATTAGAGCATAATATACCTAAGATAAGAATAACCATGTTGATATCAAGAAGGAACTGACACATTGGTAGAATTTAGTAGGGAGACAATTAAGAATATAGAAACCAACCTTGATGTCCTTCAATTTATGATTCAAAAAAGACAGAGGGAGAATCAAGATGATCCTACAAGGAGGAATTAAACTAGAAAAGAGTCTCTCTCATTAATAAATTGGACTTTTGTAATAAAAAATGGTAAGTTGCCAACTTGGCAGACAAAATCTTGTGGATCACTAGCCCTTCTCTATGTGTTATTTTTTCTTTTATTCTATGTTGTCTCATTATTTTTTCTTAAGCTTTATGTTAGTCTTACTATTCAAACTATGTCAATTGAATTTTGTCTCACCCTCATGAGAGTTGCTTCTTCTACCTTTGAGGCTAATTTTGTTAACGATTTTGTCCTTTAACCCCATTTTTACCAATATAAAAAACATGAATAATAAAATTTCTTTAAAAATAAGCTTAATCTAATAATTCTAATAACACAACAATTATCATTATTCTTATGAACCATCAATATTGGAGATGAATATTCATTGTGATAGTGACAAAAATTTCCTATTTTTAGCATATATTTGAGCATCTTTTCAATTTCACACTTCTAATAAATGAGTGGGCTAAGGCCGAATGTTGGTTGGTTGGGTTCCTAAAATAAGTAATATAGTGTGACCATGAACTTGTTTCAAGGAATGATTATTGGGTATTTCACTAAAGACTATCAAGTATTTGTCAATTGTTGCTTAAATATTAGCTAGTGATGTTATTAGATGTTGAATTTTTATATTGCTTTTGGATTAGACCATGTTTGAGATTTTTATCAATGTATCACACTTATGATGCAAATGATGGATCACAAAGAGTGATCTAAAACATTGATAGAAAAACTCAAACACAATCTAATCCAAAAGCAATATAAAAAATCCAAATCATAAATTATAGAAATCTTATATCATTATTAAATGTTGTGAAGCCTCTAATAATATAATTGTCATAAAAATACTTGAAAAAAAAACCTTTTCAAAACTTTTATAATTTAACAAGAATTAATATTTATAACATTTTTACTTATAATCAATAGAAATCACAAACATCATATTGTCCAAATTGTTTTTATCCTCTCTAAATTAAGATTGTGATGCCTATACAAACAACTTACTATACTACCACAGGAATAAATGAAACAATTGAGACACACCACTAACTAATTATTCGAAATGAAGTTATGGATACTATCAAAACCAATAAGCTATGAAAACCTGACACTAAATAATAATACTCATAACTATATAAGCGTTTATCATTTTAGCATGGTACAGATTCAGATTGAAGAAAAGTTTGACAATTTCTTAGAAAAACTTAAGAATTGTATAAGTTTGTACTATTTCAATATGGTCTGAGAGTCAGTTTGAGGAAAAGTTTGTTCTCTACAATTCATGCACCAGATGTTTTTATGTATTTGTTTCCATGATTGCAGATCAGAGAAAAGAAACGTCAGTGATTTGGTCAAAATTATATGCTAAAAAGTAAGGAAAGTGGATGAAGCATTCACATTACTGAAAAAGAACAGCAAACAAGAATATGTGCATTACCCACTATAGTTTGTCATTCAATCAGATCAACTTTTCCGTGCAATCACGTTCTCCACATTTGCAAGCTGTCCAGTAATATTGTCAACGCCTGCTAAAGGATTTTTAGTTTTGGGTAGTAGAATTATAAGAAGAATTTTTTTTAACATCTTTGATGTTAAAACTAGTCTATATAACAGTTAGTAGTGTCATTTTTAATTTTTAAATTTCAGTCAGTTGTGTCAAGGTGATGATGAACTTTCTCAATAGTCTATTTGCTGAATGGCTTATATAAAAACTTAGTTTCAGTTTTAATGTAGACATAAAAGAAATTTGTTTCAGTGGTGAAGTTTTTGATGTGGTATGTCTCTATGAAACAATGTAGATTTCACTTTTGCATTTGAAGAATTTTGTTCAAATTATTAATTATTAATTAATCAATATGAATAAATGTGCATTCAGATTGTTCAAAAAGATAAATATATGATAATATGTATCTTAGTATTTTAGATATATATTTTGAATATTAATTAATTAATAACTTTGGTCAAATATGCATCTAAAATAAGAAATAGACAATATACATTTTATCTATATAATCAAATGTATAATGAAATTTGATTATATAATGGAAGCATACTTGGACCATCCAAACTTATTTTTTTCTCAAAGATGGTTTGAGATAGTGGATTCTTTCTTCATTATTGGAAGAGTGGTGTGACACGTCCTTATTTTTATTGTTGTTTATATGCATGTAATAGATTTTGATAATGGGTAGCTCGTGTGTCTCTATCCATAGTTCATTGCTGTGAAGGGGGCATTTTTTTACAAATAACTTTCATTAAGAATAGTGTGTTAATCTAATTCATTTTGTATTATTAAATTATCAAAATTATATAAAACAAATTTAAAAAAAGACTTGAAAAATAAAATTTGTGTTTTATAATATAAATTACTTAACTAGATGAATTAATTATAAACACATTTGTTTTATTTAAAGAATGTAGCTAAAAGTTGCATGATGTTTTTGGAAACGACTGTGTGTTCTTGTTGCATCAACATTTTGGATGACACTTTGCGATCCTTCATTGGGTTGAGAGAATTTTCTCCTTTAGCTCTCTCATTGTCATGAAGGATGAGAGTGTGATATGGAAATGTTGATGCAAAAAAGAACACAATCATTTCCCAATATGCAATACTATGAATTGTGGAAAATTACTATCTTTAGTACCTAAAAATGATTTTAGCTTTAATTTTAAAAAGATCTTCTATCTAATATAAAAATGAAGATTTATTAGCTTTTAATCTATAAACATGAGATTACATAAAAAAGAAAAATTATAAAATAACTTTTAAGTAAATAAAATCAATATAATTCTAAAATAAATAAACTTCCTTCAAAATAAATTTTAAATATATTAAACACTTCAAATAAAAATAAAATAAATAAGGTAAATAAATTTTGAATAAATTTTAAATAATTCTAAATCGAAATAAAGCATCTCTTAGATAAATATAATAATTCAAAATTCAGATTCTTAATAATATTGATATATGTATTTATAATATTTATACTATTGTTAATTTTTTTTATTGATAAGTTCTATCAAAAGAAGTCAATTCCCAACAAAGATATGTCTGTTAACATCCCGTCCCCTTTGACCTCCCTTGTGGTTGATCCCTCTGTCTCCAAGCCTCCTTTTTCCCCTCCTTTCCCGCCCCCCCTCCCATCTCGGTGACTGAACCTACAGATGACTTTCTTTCAGTTTCAAAAAAAAGGAAGAAGAGAACCAGGAAACCTTTTCCCCCAATCGATGATTGTACCCTAAAGGTGACTCCTTCTCTTCAGCCGGTCATTTCTCCCTCTTTGTCAGCCTTGGTGATTGCATCTTCCTCGATTCCTTCCCTTGTGGAGCACGACAGTAGGGTTACCGCTCTCTCAGAAACCTTCCCAAAGCCCTTCAAAGAAATCTCTGATGAATTCATTGTCGAAGTCATCCCAACTAATAATAAGAACAATTTGAGTCTTATCTGCTGGCCTAACCCGTTTATGGAACTTGATCTTGCATCGCAGTTACTCTCAGATGATGACCCTAACCCCAGTGATGACGCCCCATCCTCTAAACGTAGAGGTAGGCCGTTAGGATAAAAAATTAAGCTCCCCTCAGTCAAAAGGGCTAGTGGGGTTCCCAATTCGGCCTTGGTGCCCAATAACATCTCCACAGGGAGTAAAGGTGCATCCGATCCTAAAGTTTCCTCTTGAATTGTACTTCTTGGAACATCAGGGGACTTGAGTCCCCTGATAGAAAACATATCATTAAGCGTTTCCTTGATTCTAATCAGCCTATGGATTTCCTTTTCCTGCAAGAGATTAAAGCGACTGGTTTTACTCTTAAAACCAGCCTTAATTTTATTTGGAAGGATGCGATTAAATTCAGTACCCAGGACCCTAAGGGAAGAGGTGGCATTTCTATTCTTATTAACCCTAAATGGGAAATGGCTATCATGGATAGCGCTATTTCCCCCTGTAACAGAGCTCTATGGATTAGTCTTAAAATCAACAATGTGGAGTTTGGCATATGTTCTGTTTATGCCTCTATTGAATGCACTGAAAGGTCCAGGTTATGGGCTTGGATGGATTCTCTACCTGACATACCGTGGATCATTGGTGGCGACTTCAATATGATTGAGTGCCAAGAGGATAAGTTAGGTGGCCTACCATTCAGTTGGAAAGCCACTGAGAAGTCTTACTGGGACAAAATAAAGCATAATAGAACTCTTTTTGACCCACTTGCTAGATCCAAGGATTCCAGTCCTGGTCTGTGGCATACGTGGTGTAATTTCCAAAAAGGACAAGCTCGAATCTATTCGAGACTCGATAGGTTTTATGTCAACAAAAAGTTTTTCACGGTTCTTCCTGATGGCAATGGTAAATTTGTTATAATTACTCCCACTACTTTGTCTGATCATCACCCGATCTCCTTTTGTGTTAAGCCTATCAACTCCTCATCGCGTATCATCCCCCCACTTCTAAATTTCTGCTCAACACCTCTCTGGTTCAGGATGAAGATATTCTTGTGGCCATTAACCTCATATGCAATTTTAACAGATTTCATGTCCCTATTAACTCCCACTTGGAACTTTGGAACAAAAACATTGTTGCATGGCAAACACTTTTGAAAAACCTTGGTCAAAAAAGGGTGAAAGATTTTAGGTACACCGAGAAGCTCCTTTCTGAGAAGCTCCTGGAAACTGAAAACAAAATTCAAGCCAACCCCTGGGATAATTCCCTTGTTGCCCAAGTGTCTAGTGTCAGAGATACTCTTAGACAACACTAGCAAACCAAGATTAGAGGGGCTCAAATTTGATCCTGGGCTCACTGGCTGATTGCTGGAGACAGGGGATCCAAATTTTTCTTTAATCTTATTAAAAATAAACAAGCTAATGAATCTATTGATAGAATTATCTCTGAGGATCAATAAATTACTGACATTGAGGGAATCAAACATGCTTTTGCCACCTTCTATAAGAAAATGTTCACCTCTGAGGACACTGAAGAAGCTAACACGATTAGAAAACAATGTATGCCCCTGATCCCCAATAAAATCTCCAATTCTGATGCCTCTTTACTTAGTAAAAAAATCTCGATTGAGGAAATTAAAAATGCAATTAATAACCTAAAAGCGGATAAAGCTCCAGGGCCCGATGGGCTGCCTGTGGAGTTTTACAAAGCCAACAGTGAATGGATCTCCAAGGACCTTCATGATATTTACTTGGAAGCCCTTGAAACTGATACATTAGGTAAAGACATTAATTGTGGTATCATTAAACTACTTCCCAAAGATGGGGATAAGGCCTTGCTGAAAAATTGGCACCCTATCACCCTCCTTAATGTCTCTTATAAAATTCTTGCTAAAATCCTGGCCATCAGAATTGAGAAGATTCTCCCCAAGTTTGTCTGCCCAACCCAGACTGGCTTTATAAAAGGAAGATATATACTGGAAAATCTTATTACTAGCTGAGAAACCCTAAATTGGGCAAAAAATTCCAATCAAAACACTGCTATGTTCCTCTTGGATTTTGAAAAAGCATACGATAGGGTGGAATGGAAATTCATATCCATGATGCTGAATGCATTTGGTTTCCCTAGCATATTTTGTAAAGCTGTCAATGTACTTCTTATTGATGCTTGTGCTCAGATTGATGTTAACAGCTCTCTTTCAGAGGTTTTTCCCCTCTCCCGCTCCATCAGACAAGGTTTCCCATTAGCCCCCTCCCTTTTTGCTATAGCTACTGATGCGCTGTATTATATCCTTAGAGATGATAAACTTTCTCGACCTGTGATTGACATCTCCTTACCTAATGGGGAGGAGTTGATCAACTATCAATTTGCTGATGATACGGCCCTGTTCCATGACTCCTCTGAAAGTAATTTTGAAGCTATGCTTGAGAAACTTAAGATATTCTGTACCATATCTGGAGCTCAGCTTTCTCAGTCCAAGTCCATATGTCTTGGGTGGGAGGATCAACCCCCTAATTGGTTCAATAAATTTAATTTTCAATGGGGAGGGCCATACACCATTGTTAGATACTTGGGTATTCCTTTCTCAGTTGATCCTTCTATCAAGGACATGTGGCTGTGGGTCAAAGAAAAAATATCAAAAAAGTTGAACAAATGGCACAATAGATCGCTGTCCTTGGCTGGTAGAGTTCAAGTTTGCCAAAAAATTCTTTCGTCTTACAATATCTATTATGCTTCTGCCTGGATGTTCAGTAATTACCAGATCCTTGAAATCCAAAAAGAAATTAGGAAGTATCTTTGGTCGGATGGCAAAGACAATCGAAAGACCCATGCTGTAAGGTGGAAATGGTGTCATATTGACAAACTACTGGGAGGTATGGGGTTAAAGGACCTCAAAACCATAGGGATTGCATTAGCTGTCAAATGGATCTTTCACTCTATATCTGGGGATGATCCTTGGAAAGTGCTTATTAGAAGAAACATTTAAAGAGGGCATCCTAAGAAAGCTAAGGACTGGAAAAATCTCCCTTTCTCTGATTTAATTTTAGGCACCTTTCCTGTGATGGTTCAGGGCTCGACTATCTTCAAGTCCATATGGAAGGCCTGGAATAATGTCAAAATTTTTGTTGCTAATAAGAATTTTCATGATGATAATCAGGTATTTGGTGAGAGGTCCATTTGGTGGAACTTGCATCACGCTAATAAGCCACTTGCCCTGACTAAGGGTTTCTCTGCTAAACTTTGGCATAAGATGGGTATTTCCCAATTTATTGATCTGTTTGAAAATGACACGTTAATTAGTTGGGAAATGCTTAAATTCAGATTTAACATCCCCACTTCCCAGAAAAAGACCTATAACATGTTAGTGAGTGCTTGTAGGAATCTCCCTACCTGTTTCCATATTGACTCGGACAGGCTTTTAAAATTTAAATGGCCTGATGGTTCTAACTCGAATAAACTTAAATCCAGGAGCATCTACAAAGTGATTAGCCAAAATGATTCCATCCTTGAGCATATCAATAAAATCTGGTACTCTAATCTTGATCCCTCAAATTGGAAGAAGATTTTTGGTAGATTTTGGAAGTCCCCTATTGAACCTAAAGTTAAATATTTTCAATGGCTTTTAATTTTGGACAGACTCCCTATTCGATAGGACTTCTCCTCTGAATGAAACTATCTTTTTTGTGGTTCCCCTGAGTCTAGTAGACACATCTTTCTTGACTGCAGATTTGCCAAAGAAGTTTGGCGTATGTTTGATATTTTCATTCCTTATGATGTTAATATATTTGAGATTGTATTTGGTCATATTAATGGTTTTAATAAAGAGCTTAACTTGTTCTGGCAGATCCTGTCTTCTAATGTTCTGTGGCAGCTCTGGAAGTGCAGGAATGAGGAAAGATTTCAAGGTAGTACCAGGTTGCTTACTGAGCCTTTCAAAAGTCTCACATACTTCAAAATTTTTTTGCAGATTCAAATCACAATGAGGGCTGAAAAAGACAAGTTCAAGAGACTGATGAAGAATGGTCATGCCACTTTCTTCTCATACGAAGTTAAGGATGCTCAAGCCTGGAGGAACCATATTGACAACCTGCAACTATTTGAAAGAACCATCAAGGACTTCACTAGGGAGCTAAAGAAGAACAATAAGCTGGCCTCAGATAATATGACCCTTCTCCTGCACCAGGTTCAGAAGAAGAAGAATATCGTATGGATGGAGGGCACCAAGGGCTGGACCGCCTGGGTCGATGAATATAATAACATCTTAGCTTAAGTTTACTTTCTGTCTATGTTTTGAAGTTCAAAAATGTTAAACTCTGATACTCTTGTATGAGGCCCTGCCTCTGTTTTTTGTTTATACTGGGAATTGCTTCGTGATGTAAATTCTCATTTTGATTACACTATATTTAATACAAAAAAAAAAACTACATATAGTGTCAAGTTCTAAATTCCTAAGAAGTCAACTAAATCTATAGAGAACCAAAACTAGATCAATGATTTGTGATATAGCCTTAATATTTGAAATTTGGTTGTAAGCTCTACACACAAGAAGCTCAACTCATTCACCAAAGATCAATATTATAGAAATTAAATTTTTATTTTTATTTTCAATAAATTTTCTTTATATATATATATATATATATACTCTAAATTTTTTCGTCTGTCATCTTTATGTTTATTAGATACATAGCTTTTAGTCTCTAAAGTTAATGAATAATGGAAAAATATAATCTATAATATTATGAGCTTATAATAATGTAATTTATTATTTTATAGTTTAGATTTTTCACTTTATTTACACCCATACTCATGGTCTTATCACTGTACTTTTAAGATGATTTATAATTTATGGTTTTGTCACTATACATTTATGAGGGTTTAAATTTTATAATGTATTGGGTTTGTTAATATGTTTTTTAGGCTAGTAAATAATCAAATAGATATTAATTTGGTGTGGTGGGAGATTTATTATTATGTGTATTAGGATAATTTAAATAATTAAATAAATGTTTGTTAGGTGTGGTGATTGCAATAGAAAGTATTTTTGTTAAATATGAAAAATAATGATCTAACAATCTATACTTTGATATATTGATAATGTCACATAAGTTTCAATTAAATAAATTTGTGTTTCCTATTTTATCCAATAATAAAAATCATATAAATTTATAACATTTAATTAGTATGTGTAGTTAGAGCTTGTAAAATATTTCAAAGTTTAAAAATTAAGAGGTTTATTTCTCTTTAATTTAAATCTTTTAATCACTCTACTAACATTTGTAATAAAATCTTATATAACAAGCCACTTAGTGGCCTCTACTTGCCTTTATAGTACATTATAATAGAAATATAAAAATTATTTTAATTTATTATTATAATAATTATATTATGAAATATTATATAATTTAGAAATTTTAATATGTATATTATATGAAAATTTTAATAATTTAATATAGGTAACTTTTAAAAATAGATAATGTTATTAAATTTTTTATGTCATATAACATATAATTAAGTTATTTAAGATGCATATTGAATGAATATTTTATTAATATTATTATTTAACTTGTAAAATTCATATAAGAAAATAATAGTAAAAGGAAATATAATAAATAATATATACGTATATAATAATTATTGAAATAAAATAATAATAATATATAAGTATATAATAATTATATAATAATGATTGAAATATAATAATAATATATAAGTATATAATAAAATTTTAAAATAATATATAATATCAATCACTATAATATTAAAAAATATTTTAAAATTTTAAATAAGTATTTTGAATAATTATATTTTAAATATAATAAAACAATGCACCTAATATATTCAATATATGTCTCAAATGTTTTAATTTTTTTAAAAGTTCGGCAGGAAAAAAATTCAATACTCCGAAAAAGGGTCCTATAAGACCAAATCAAATGAACCAATCATAATTGAGATAAGTATTTTATAGAATATATTTAATTCATAAATAAATATTTAAACTTTACAAATAGTCGAAGGGAAAAAAAATAGTGATTTATGAATGGTTGATTGGTGCAAAACTAATTCACTATTTGTGCAGAAGTGAATGCACTAGTATATTGCCTACAACAAGTATTGTAATAAGAGAATAAATAACATATTATTGACAATATATGAACCCATAATAATAATGGTTGAAAATTGGTATTTAGACAAGATGAATAGAGTAGATCCAAGCATTTGTAACAAATATGAGTAGATCCATACATTTATAACGAAATGAGTGGAGTAGATTATTATTGAAGAGAAAGGGAGACCTACACATGTATTTGAATGAGAAAAAATATATGTGATGATCAACCACTACTCGTTACTATTGATAAATAGAATTATTGGGATATATAACTAAGTGTGTTTATGGTGATGTGTTTGTGTTTCCTAGCTTTCTAGTTATGAAGTTTGTATTCGAGTGGTTGTGGCATCTTGGGTCAACATATGTACATGAATATATTCTTGAAAGTGATGTTAGATGTTCAAGGAAATAATTATTTACTTTGGTGTTGCATTGAGTTTCAAGTTAGTTTTCAGGGTTTCTTGTGGATGTTTGGCCGATAGGGTCCTTGATCCTGCTTGTTCTTTTCATTTGGTCTTTTGCACAACTATCCAAGATTATGATGAGTGGTATTTTGGGTACTATTGTGATATTCTTTGTGTAAATTCAATTATTTGTTGAGTATTGAGAACAAACAATGATGAGCTACACACTACATCTATGTGTTACCTTGTTCTTGACTCTAGAATATGGACATCAATGTATTTAATGTTCGTGGCTACATTGAAAGACTTAATATGATTTTTAGGTTCTCTATATCTCATGGATAGGACCATTTTTATCATAATTATGTTTTGGTGGACGTCTTGATGGGATTACCTTTTGTTCCTTGTTCTAGCCAATCTAATTGGTGTTTTGTGATGATCTAGATGTATATAAAGAACATTAAATTAGTGGAAAGTGTGTGAGGTATATAATATATGAAACTGAGATATAAAAAAATATGTGTGGTGAGAGTATTGGTGCAGAATTATCAAATGATTTCTCAAGACAATATGTCAAGAGAAACTACATTCAAGGATGAATGATGTAAGTAGTCTACTGAAGGATTCTACATTGTAATTTCTTGCATATATCCTGCCTTGAGATAGTGATTCTCCTCTATAGGTCCTTCTTTGTATCTTGCTCAAAGATAATGAGTCTTTGTAGCAAATCCTTTGTATTTAGCCCAAGATAGTGAATTTTGGCTACAAGTTTGGTAGTGAGCTTCTTTGTAATATTTTTCATGCATATTGTGAGATATTTTCACTGTGGTTTTTTCTCTCACTGGGTTTTCCATATAAATCTCATTTTATATTTTTCTTAGGTGTTGGTTTTTTTTTATTATCTTTCATTGCCACTAATTATAGTTATAAGTTTTGGAATAAAAATAAAGAGAATACATTTTTTTAAAAGACCAATTCACCACTCTCTTAGTCTTGAGATGTGCTCAACAATTGGTATCAAAGTTAGGTTCCTATAGAGTAAGCTTAACCACTTGAGGAAGGTTTGGGATAGAAAAATATGGATCTCACAAGGCTCCTAAGTTTGATGGTTCAAACTTCACTATTTGGAAAGTAAGAATGGAAGCACATTTATCCTCATTAGGGTTCAGTGTCTGGAACTCTGTCATAGATGGTTATACTCCTATTGGTCACCCTACAAATCTTGCAGAGATTAGGGCATATAAAAATAATGGCCAAGAAAGAAATGAAATATTGAATGGACTTATAGATCCAAAACTTATGAAGGTGATGTGTCGCACCAGTGCTAAAGAAATTTGGAGTAAGGTCAATGGTATAAATGAAGGTGATGTGAAGGTGAGGTAGATGAAGATGTAAAATTTTAGAACCATATTTGAGACTCCGAGGATGACAGAAGATGAAGACTTTGCTAACTATATGCTCTGGGTAGATGAAATAGTAAATTTCATCAGAGGTATCGGTGGAGAAATAAAAGAAGATGAAGTTGTGAAGAATATTCCTAGATCTCTTCTAAAAATCTATAGCTCTAAGATTTTGGCAATTGAAGAAAGTAATAACTTAGAAAAATATTTACTAGATTAGTTCTATGATTTTACAATTGAATTTGAAATAAGAGAGTTTGAAAAGGATGCTCCTAAGAAGGATGCTTCTTTCAAAGAAGGTAAGAAGGAAAATGATGATCTTGATCAACTCAATGACTTTGAAGATGCTGGAGAAAAATTTGTAAGAAGGTTAAAGAAATACTCTGGAAAATGCAAAGGTGAGTTACCTTTCAAATAATTTAAATGTGGTAGCATTGGTCATTTTGCTTCTAAATGCCCTTTTAGAGATTTAGAAGATAGCCTTAAAAGAGATAAGTTCAAAAGAAACTTTATTTATTCCAAGGATAATAAATGTTTCTTAGACTTGATGAGGATCAAAATGGCTCTTGAATAATGAAGTATTATTCTTGGCCTTGAAAAAGAGTGACAAGAAGAATAATTTTGAAAGATGTAAGAAGTTGTGTACCTTGCAAGATAAGGGGAAATGAAAAATTAATGATTGTGTGGAATGCCCTCCATGAAAAGAAGAACCAAATACTTGGCTGATTGATAATGGATGCTCCAATCACATGACTGGTTATAGAAGAAATTTTATCAGTCTTAAAAAATGGAAGGGAGGATCTGCCAAATTTAAAGATGGAGGATCAACACAAACTTGTGTAAAATATGCAAAATATATTGATGGAAAAGATAGGAAAAAAGATGTCCTCTATGTTAAAGTGTTAAAGGACTCAAGAAAAATCTTCTTTGTGTTAGTCAAATGTTCAGGAAAGGATATCATCTTACATTTCATAAAAAGGGCTATAAAATCTAGAAAAAGGCTCAGGAAGATTAGTAACAGAAGGATCTAGGACTGGAAGTAATTTTTATCACCTAAAGGAGGCCAATCCTTTCATAGATTTGAATGCAATATCTGAGACCTAGATCATGCACTTAGACACATGAGATCTAACGTAATGCTCAATAAATTGATCTCTATGGAACCAGATCTAGAGGCAAGAGAAGCGTATGGAAGTTGAACATCAATCCAGATGATTGTGGAATAAATATTAGAGGAGAACTTTGGTTAGCTCTTGAGGACATAGATACGAAAATGGTAGAATGCGAAGAACATAAGATCAGATTTAATAATATAGAAAAAAAATTATTGAGCTAAAGTATAGAACACAAGCAAGCAAATAATATGAAGTCAAACTCAAGAATATTGAAGGTGAAGTAGTTATCCTAAAAGTTCAAGTTGAAGAAGGTAAGAGGATTGTTGATTGTTTGAATTCCAAGATTCATGAAAAATCTGCTACATGTACCAAGATTGAGGAAGATATTACTTCTTTTAGGAAAGAATTAGAAGAGGTCAAACATCATATGGACAAATTTAAAGGGAGTATTGGCATGTTTGATGAGTTATCTAGATATCAAAAAATATGAAAAGGACAAGAGAAGGCAAAAGCTCTAAATCAATTAAGGATGAAGGGAAGAGTGAGGTTCATGATTAATCCAAGAGGATATATGGAAGGAAGAACAACTTCAAGTTAGTTTAGAACCAAAAGCATTTTAGAAGGCCTTCCCCTAAATAATTTTCTCCAACAAGTATTCTCAATCTTTGACAATAGTAATTGTTATTTTTGTAATATATTTGGGCATAAGGTAGTTGACTGTAGGATCAAAATGAGTATGAATACATTTATTCCCTCAAGGTATAATTATCAACCATTCCATGGTCAGTTCTTTTCTTGCAATAAAATTGAGATCCCAAGGCTAATGTCTACAAATAAGATGAGGAATAATTTTATGAGAAATTACCATGCTATGTAATCCCATTATTTCTATGGTTCCTGATACACATGCAACATATTTATCATAGGGATACTGATTATATATCTAATGTAAGAAGAATAATTTATGGTCGACACCATAATATTACCTATTACAATACTAAAATAACACACATCACAAGTTTCTGCAAAGGGAAGAATATAAGATCTTATGCTACATAAAAGAAGATTGATTTGGATCATGAAAAACAAAAGATGAAGGAAATATGGATAAAGGGTTCAAAGATGGTTAATGCGCTAGGAAAAGAATCTAACATTCTACCTAGTGCAGAAGAACTCTCTAAGAAGTAAAAGAAAAACATGGAATCAAGCCATAATTTATTCACTACATATATTTGATCCCCCAAAGTGTTTCAGGGGCTTTATTTTTGAAGCTTATAGTTTA
This sequence comes from Thuja plicata, assembly GCA_018584345.1. Lineage (NCBI taxonomy): Eukaryota > Viridiplantae > Streptophyta > Pinopsida > Cupressales > Cupressaceae > Thuja > Thuja plicata. The sequence goes on from MU224929.1 coordinate 2,068,673, forward strand.
GGCTTTGTTAAGAAATGAAGAAGGAGAAGTAATAAGGAAGAAGGAAAAATTAGCTTTCAAAGTTTAAAATCCCTTACTAAAGGGATTAACATTGAGGAAATATTTTCTCTAGTAGCTAGAATGGACGTAATCAAGATGTTTATTGCATTTTCTTCTCACATAAACTTTAAACTTTATTAGATGAATGTGAAATCAACCTTCTTGAATGTTGGTCTAGAAGAAGAGTTCTACATAGAGTATCTTGATGGGTTTCAATTGTTGAAATATTTAGGCATGGTTTGCATACTTGAAAAGGATTTAAATATTCTCAAACAAGCACCTAGGGATTTGTATACAAGATTGGATAAGTACTTATTTTAGCAAGGTTTGAAGAAATGTACTTTGAATAGAAATCTTTATATTGAAATTGAGGAAGACAAATTATTGATAGTTGTTGTGTACATTAATGACATCATATTTTGTGGAGATGATGTTGAGTGCAATAGTTTTGTAAAGGATATGAAAAAAAAGTTTGAGATTATTAGAAACACTGAGGGGGGGGGGAGGTGAATCAATGTTTAGTATATTTCAGCAACTTGAAACTTAAACCAAAATTGATAATAGATTAAGCATAACACATTAACACATAACACAAAATATGTTTACGGGGAAACCTTGATCAGAGGAAAACCCTGGTGGGAATTAGTACCCACAAATAGTTGCACTAATCTTATGAACTTGTTAGAGTTCCTTTGCCCTATTAGGAGCAGTCATTACAATGCAAGTACAATGACCCTGTTAGGAGTCTTTACAAAGCCCTGTTAAAGGGGATGGCTCACTGCCAAAGCTCACTACTCAATAAGAAGAAGGTTGTAACCTCCTAATGATAGATACACACTATATCTAAAAAATTGAACTGTCGTTATGACACTGTTGTCAGATCAATTCTGTTTATGTGCTGATGCTCTAATCTCTTAAAGAGCTCTATCTCATATTGATTTGTTCATACTGTTCTTCTATATATATTTCTCTGGATATTATTCACACTACCCTCTTTATAAAAAAATGCATGTCAAGTATATATACATGCTTTAATAGACGCGATCAAAAACTAGGACTTAGTCGACCCAAAATCAACATACACAACGCTTCCAAATGAAATGGCTTAAGCATGTTTACATGAGTGCTAATAACATAATTAAAAACATATTAAAATAGGCACATAGCCATAAAAAAACAAATAAATATGTGCTAATCAAAATAAGTAGTCGGCTCTATGCTCTGTTCTGCTGAACTTCTTGTGACACTTACTTTTCCTGTAACTTGATCATATAGACATATCTTATGTCTGATGCTGTGTGTATAGGATTAGTATAATTATGTATCTAGAATATTATATCTAAAGGTAAAAATCAAGATGAGTTCATTCACACGTGCGTTGGTGCTCTGATCAATGGGTATATCTCTGTCTGCATTGTCTTCTATACTTAGCCAGATTTCGATCTTCAAAGTTTATGAACTGACTATCAAAACTTCATATGAATTTTTTTCCATAATGAAAACACAAAAATTAGTCATATAATATTAGTAAAGTGAACTTGCCAACAATATCCCCCTTTTTAATTAATGGCAACAAAGGAATGTGGCCAAGTTACTAAACTTTGACTTCATACAAAATTGTACTTATACTGATATATCTCCTCATATTATTTTAAATTTTGGCTATATACACTAAGCTCTTTTATAGGCTATATAAAATAAGCTATTTTATACACTATACTCCCCTTTGACATTAATGACAAAGGTGCCAAAAATTGAAAATCTCTAAGTACTTACTCAGAGTATACATATGAATATGCAATCTGCAGATTCTTGATTTCTTGTTGCCAAAATGCCTTGAGTACATCAACAGTCTGAAGATGGGTGCATAATGCATATGTGAGCTTATCCATCTTTACCAGATCCATGCAGGGGCCTTGATCATATGTGACAATAGTTGCATCAATCTGCTTGATGTTCTCATTTAGTACAGCTAAGGACGACGCAAGTGCATTTCTCAGTTGTGTTTGTCTGGTCCTTATCTTGCTGTTCTCTATCTTGGCTTTCTCAATTTTATCTATCTGCCCTTGATAGATGTTGTTACAGATATTGATTTATTTTGAAGAGGTTTCAACTGATTTTCTTATATTTTCAATCAAGATGTTTGCTTTCTCAATCTTCTTGATGTGTTTAGAAGTGAATTTACCTCTGTCCATACAGTTAGCTATCGCTTTTCTGCATTTTTTTGCTAACTCTTTTAGAATGGCCTGACCAATCTTTAGTGAATTGAGATCTAATGCAAAGTTCTTTATCAGCTCATCCAACCTTGTCTTATTATACTTGTCTTCTGCAATTGTTGTCGTTGTGTCTACTAGACTTGTGAAATTTTCTTTGAAGCTTGTCAAAATGCTATTGACATCATTGACTGATTTAATACTTTCCAATTTCTTGTCTATAGGTACCAAGTCGTTAAGAATGCTGACTGATTCAAGAAATAGAGGATTTCTATTACTTTCTTCTCTTTTTCTTTTTCCATGGCCACCACACTTATCTTGATCATATCATCTTCTCCCCATGAATCAAGACTTACTGTATCAGGGGTCAAACTTGTCAACAATGATATGGATGGTTTGATAGGAGTCAAACTTGCATTCTGACTTACATCCATACATTCACTCTTTACTGGGATCTCAATAGAGGGTGGTTCATTGGATTGATCACCTTCCTCATTATTCAGACATGTTGAGTTTTTAGTAAGAACTTCATCTTGCTACAAGGAGGTATTAGCAGTGCATAACTTCTCAGCTCTTCAGTACTAAAAAATTCTTTTTCAAATTTATTCAAGTCATTATCTAAAGCTATCATTGTTATCTCAACATTATTAATCATAATGGTTTCATATGTATCCTTGACTGTACCAAAGGGTGATGGAACTTTGGGCACAAAATCCTGTGGACCCGTCATAGGCATATTAAGAATCTCTGATTCTTTTTCTTGCTTTGAGGGAATTGGAGTCACTTTAGTTGTAGGCACCATTGAGGGATACATGTGTTTGTCCATAAAAACTTTCTCAAATGCTTTCTCAGTTTCTTTTCCAACCAACTCATAATCTTTATTGATTATATGTAGATTTCTTGTCTTTGATCTTAGATGAGGCTTTACCAAGTCCAATAGTATCACCTTCTCATCATGTGAACAAAAAAAAAGAATATTATCTAATGTATCTTCTCTAATCTTAATATCCTCTTCTAAGGCTTTTCTTTTTAATAAGTCAAGTATGTTCCATAATCTGTCTGGAATGACTGTCCTAAGTTCCAAAACTAACTTTTTAAACTTGATCATATGTGAGATAATCATGGAATGTATTTCTGATTTATGTATCTCTTGATACTTGTCATAGAAATTTTCAATTGAATCTAATCTCCCTTCATTAATGATTTTGTTTCTCAAGATTTAAAGACTAGGTTTGAATCCTACCTCAGGAGGAGCTTGAGTATTCTTTACTTTGCTTCGAGTTATCCTTGATGATGGGTAGCTTGTGGGAATTTTCTTCCTTCTTCTAGAAATATTTATTGGTACAGAAGGCGGAAAGGTTGCCACAGGTCAATAGTAGTAGAGGGTGCAGATATGCTCTCGTCAGACTTCTTCTTTTTCTTTTTGTGGATATCATCAGATTTCTCTATTTTGACTTCTACAGGTGTTTGCTTAAGTTCTCTAGAAATTTTAGCTTCCCTAGCTTTATCTAGGTCTTCTTGGGTGACACCATGAACTTTCAGAATGTTAGAGGTAATTCTTGATGCTTTCTTCTTATTATCTGCACTGTATAGGACATAGTCAACTTTATTAGTCTTTTCTCTATATGTGCCCCATCTGGGCTCTTTTGGATCTTTAGGCATTGATAGAGGGACCTGTGCATATCCTTCTAGAGTATGTTACTCAACCTCATAACCAAGTGGATGAATCCATTTGGTTCTAAGCTCTACTACTTCCATGCATGTACAATCAGTTTCCATCATAAAAAATATCGTGTCCTTGTATTTGTCGACTATGTTCTCAGGTATCCTAAACCTTTTCTGTATCTTAATTTTGAATGTCTTTATTTCCATATCCATGGAATCCCTTATACTACTTTCAGATGTTTCTTTCAATAAAATTTGAGGTAGAGTAGGTTTGCTCCTGTCTAGGTAGAGGTTAGAGACCTTACCAACAATGTGGAAGTACATGTATATGATTAGAGACCCAAATCTGAATATTTTTATTTTGTCATGTTTTATGGCCCTAATGTTCTCCAATAACTAATCATGCAAGATCTCACACAAATTGAATTGAGTGTTGTATTTCACTTTCCTTATAGCTACCAGAACTGTAGCTGCAGATACATTGTTAACTCTGCTTGTGTGCTGAAACTTGTATCCAAGGATCATAGCGATGAGTTTGATATCTTTCTCCACAATAGGATCAATTGACATTCCACGCCTATCACTCCTAGACAAGCAAGCCTGCTCAACCTGCTTCTTTACATCTTTGCCAGTGGGAAGAACAGGACCAAATTTAGAGATTCCAATCATTTCATGAATGAGATCAGCTGTAATACGAATTGGGACTTCACCAATCTAGAATAAGTCATCATGAATCTTTCTGAGTAAAATCTTAATCCATTCTGATTCATAGAACTCATGCGCATTCATATATCCAATAATAGGGTTTCCTGTAAGATGAGAGAACGCATCTTTGAATGAGAAATCAGGGTTTTTCATAGATTCCATGAGTGACATTATGGTGTCTTCACCTACAGACTCCTTACAATAGATGTAAGCACAAATATCTTTGACATGCACGACTGATGACATTAATTTTTCCATTAGTACACTTAGTGAAAAAAATTGACAGAGATCATCGGTACAAGCATTACCGGTGGACTACAAGCATTACCGACGTACAATGAGCATACTTGATATAACACAAAGGTCACAAGAAAATGCTAAGTATGGAATTGACCGACAAACACTGAAAAGTGTTGCACCGACGAAGTGAACAGGACATCACCGACGTGTTAATAACATAACATTGAGATCATCACCGATGAAACAATTTTCAGAACAAAACCGATGGAACAAAAAAGGCATACCCAATGACTAGTTCAAGAAAGGAACACCGAGGACAAAGAAAACTAACCGTTAGAACCTTCAGTCAGTTAGAGAACCCGCAAATAGTGGATCTGAGTTTTACACGTTAGATAAAGCAATGTAATTCTATTTATAGAGTTTTAATTTGTTTTAAATCATAACTTGAGGGTCAAGCAAGCTTTATGTAAATGTTTTAAAGCATCCTAAAAAATCTAAAACATATGTAACTAAAGATCAAGGTCAAGGTGTAAACCTTGGATCTAGAGTTAACTTGTGAAGCGTGAATCAAGAATTAAGCCAAAATCTAGTATAAATAGATGTTCAAATCAATTGTGAGTTATGAATTCATTGTTGTTGATACCCACAACGAGCATCTAAGGAGCAGAAGGTAGAATTATGCAAAGTTTAGAAATAGATCATATTAGTTGTCAAGAACACACAGAGGCTACCGACAAGCAGACAAAGGTATTATTCAATCATGGAAGGATGATTACTCATAAATAGGAAGCTTTATTGGATCTGTTATTAGCAATTAGAGATTGCATACATCATCAGATCAAAGACTTATGTAGTTGCATTCTAACAAGTGCATCACATCTAAAATATTTTTGTAGAAGGTGGACTTAACCATTCTTTACAAATCTCTTAACAAAGTACACACTTAATAGTGTTTCTAAAGCTTCAAACGAAGTAGATCTTAATAGGTCTCCACTATAATACTCCTAATAGGGTAGGTCATTAGAAGGGACCAATTGTAAGCCTTAACCAGCCCCTTCTTATTTGCAGATAATGAAGTCTTGTGGGTAACAATCCCCACTACAGTTTTTACTTCCTAACAGGAGTTTTCTGTGATATCATATCTTGTGTCATGTGTTATCTATTTTCATGAATGTTTCTTTTATGATTACATACTAAAGAAATTATGATATGATTGCATATACATAAAGAAAGATGAACAACTAGATAAGATAATTTACAAACTGATGATTAAGGGTTAATGGGCTAACCAAGAAAATTTTTAGAGGTACTGATTCACCCCTCCCCTCT
>MU224929.1:2107898-2122046 GCA_018584345.1 Thuja plicata
CCCCCTTAAGCTGAACGCAGGGAGAAAGCAGACCTAGCAAGACTAAGAAAGCAAGAAAAGGGTCCCGGCAACAAGGCCTGATCAGGTACCCAGAACAAGGAAATCTCTGTAAACCGGAGACAAAGGATAAAACCCAGTGGGAAAAACCCCTCTCCAAAAAGAGATATAAAAGCAAGCAAAGACAAAAGGCATGACTTCAAGAGACTCTCTCAAAGCCAGTAGTACAATGCGTGCTGCTAACTTTTAGAAGATGTGTGTAACACGAAGGGACAAACTAAGCTTCAATCTTGGAGGGACTTGTTCCCTTCTGGGCATCCATGAAGTTTTTAACATGGAATGTTAGGGGCTACAATGCCCTTGACAAGAGACACCTGATCAAGAGAGGCCTTGATTAGGTGAAGGCTAATATTGTTTGCATTCAAGAGATAATGCTAGATGGTGTTAACGCAATGAAGGTTTTCAGAGTTAGATAGAGGTGGTATGGTTTTTTTGTAGATGCAGTTGGTGCCTCAGGAGGGATAGGTATAATGTGGAATCCTCTTTTAGTTAAGGTGGAAGCAATCTTGATTCTCTAAGACAAGGTTTTGGCAATTGGCCAAGGTGAGTTCTTTTAGTATTAATTGTTCCATGTTTTTGGTTAATGTGTATGGCCCTGTTAAAACAGAGGATAAGCAGTTGGTTTGGGACAAGATTTCCCTGGCTTTGGAAGGGCTTGGGAAGAAGACAACCATTATTTCATGGGATTTCAATGCTACCCTTGCACACTCTGATAAACGTGGTGGTAGGGGGAGAATGAACATGGTTTAGTTGGACTTTCAAAAATTTGTAGCAAATAACGGTTTGTGGGAAGTGACAGCTAAAGGTGGGAACTACACTTGGAAAAATAGGAGATTGGGATTCTCTAAAATTACTGAGAAGCTGGACATGCTTTTTCTAGCAAGAAATTGGAATGCTCTCCTTGTTTTGTTCGAGGCTCAAATGCTTGGGCTGTCAGGATCAGATCACTTCCTGGTGGCTTTGGTGGTTTACAAAGATGGTGCACCACCCCGTTGTCCTTTTAAATTGGAAAAAATGTGGCAGTGAGAACTTGGTTTTGGGAAAATGGTTAGTCAGTGGTAGCACTTAGCACCTAGGACATATGGGAACCTATCTTTCCACTTATTCAGGAAATTTCTCTTCATTAAGAAAAAGTTGAAGACTTGGAATAGGACCCATTTTGGTGACATCTTTGCTGAAAAATGGAAATTGGAAGGACAATTGGAGGCTCTAAATTGTAAGGTACTAAAATATGGAATGGATGAAGTGGACTTCCTGATGGAAAAATATCTCCTGAGTAGCTACAACAAAATTCTACAGAAGGAGGAAGTCTATTGGTGATAGAAATCGAGGGAAAACTAGCTTAGAGCAGGGGATAGAAATACAAAGTTTTTCAAGAGTTCTGTTAAAGTTAAGAGGAGTGTGAATAGGAGCTTGTCCATCAAGATGGCTGATGGGAACCTCTCAGAGGAGGCAGAGGTAATCAACTGGGAGGCCGTTGAATTTTTCTCTAACCTTTGGAGTCAATGGGATCAATGATGGTAGTGCACAAAGGGAGCTGCTTAAACTTATCCCGAATGTGGTTAATCAGGAGGATAATATCATGTTAACAACTCTAATATATCTATCTAAATTGAAGGCGGATGTGTTTGGAATAGGAGGAGATAAGGCTCCAGGGCCGGATGGTTTCCAAGCATTTTTCTATCAAAAGTTTTGGGATGCCCTAGGATCAGAGCTACTAGGGGTGGTGGAAGATTCCTGTTCCAAAGGTTTCATTTTTAAGGACTTCAATAATACTATGGTGGCTCTAATACCCAAAAAAGAGAAACCAATAGTTTTGATGAGTTTCAACCGATATCGCTTTGCAATACGGTCTACGAAATTATCTCAAAGGTGGCAACAAACCGCTTAAAGATCATTTTGGACAGATTAATTTCATGGGAGTAGAGTGGCTTTACCCCCAATAGGAACATTGTTGATGACATAATCATAGCTCATGAAGCTATCCACTCGGCTTGATCTAGAAAATAGAGGCACATGATCCTTAAACTAGATATAAGGAGGGCATATGACCGAGTTGATTAAGGTTTTCTCATTGAGATCCTTAGGAGGTTTAGCTTCAATGAGAAGTGGGTTTAGTGGGTCAAGGGAATGATTTTTTCATATAGAGTGTCGATTCTGGTCAATGGAAGCCCCCAGGGTTTCTTTGAAACTACGCATGGTCTCTGGAAAGGAGATCCCATATTGCCATTTCTTTTCATACTCTTGGTTGAAGTGCTGGGAAGGGCCATCTCAAGGAAGAAAATTGAAGGAAGGTGGAAAGTTATTGAGATAGCTCAAGGTTTTGAAGCGACATCCCATTCCCAATTTGCAAACGACACCTATCTTTTTGGGGTGGCTTCGACGCAGAAAGCCATGGTAATGAAAAAGGTTTTAGACACATACAGTGCGACATTTGGACAGAGTGTCAATTGGAAAAAATCTAAAATCTTCTTTTTTAGCATGGATTTGGAACTCAGCGGGCCATTGCTAGACTGTTTGGAGTTAGTATTGGCCAACTCCCAGGTGAATCTCTTTGGACTCCTCTCTTTGTTGGTGCAGACAAAGCTGAATTATGGAAGGAATTAGTGGATGGGTGTACTGCTAAGATGGAAGGCTGGAAGAGCAGATGGATTACTCTGGTTGGGCATATTTTATTATTAAAAATAGTTGTCTCGGCTATGCCTATCTACTCAATGACATGTTTTAAAATTATAGCCTAAATTCTTAAAAATATACAACAAAAGATGCATAAATTCATGTGGAATGGGGCGCAGGACCATGACAAAATTCCTCTGATGGAATGGGATAGATTCTGTCATCAAAAAGGTGGTGGTGGGGTAGGAATGCGAAACTGGAAGTTGATTAATGAGGCAATGTGAGCTAAAATGATATGGAAAATGTATAGTAAACCTGAGCAAAGATGGGTGAAAGTTCTTAGAGCCAAATATCTGGATAGTGCAGATCGAGAAATAGTTTTTACAATTGAGAATCACCTAGGGGATCAGCCTTCTGGAATTTTGTTAATAGTTGCAGATCAGTGATAACTGAGCATCTATCCTAGCAGATTGGCAATGTCAGGAAAGCTCTCTTTTGGAAGGACTCATGGGATGGATAGTCGAACCTGTCTCAAGGGATCCCTCATCAAATCATTGCAGCTACTGAAAGGCATTAGGTGGTCAAGGTAGGTGATTTTCTTGACCCAAACACTTTTGAAATCGGGCAGGAAGTTAGATGGAAGGAAGCAACGGGTTTGGGACTCTCTGTTGAAAACCAAGAAATTTTAGAGAAAATTCTGAGCAGAAGATCAGTTGTTGGGTCTTTGGAACATGACGAATTAATCTAGTTTGGATTTAAGAGTGGCCAGTACTCAGTCAAAATTGGCTATTACCTTCTGGAAAGTGAGTTCAGGAAGGTGAAATGGGAAGGAAATGTCTATTGGATGAAAGCCTGTTTGCCTAAGACAACATCCTTTGCTTATTTGGCTGGGAATGAGAGATCCCTTACAGGAGATAGACTCATGCTACTGGGATTCGCAGGACCCTTTAGATGTGTGTTGTGTAACGAAGCAGAAGAGACCATTGACCATCTCTTTCTAAATTGTGAATTCTCGTAGGAGGTGTGGACATTTGGGCTGCAAAAATTGGAATGGTAGGGACCCCTTCCATGTAAACTCAGAGACTAGCTTGACTCATGGCCGACCCTGAAAGGACTTTCATCTATGGCGGTAGTCTAACATGTGTTTCCCTCAAGTACAACCTACATTCTTTGGAACGAGCAGAATAGGAGAACTTTCACAAGGGAGGCCACTTCATTAGTCAGATTTCTGTCAAAACTTGAAATTGTGGTGTCAGAATTGGTGTTCGATGGTGCTTCTTAGACATATGTTGGGAAGAATCCCTTTAGCTGGTCTGATATGATAATTCACCCGCTAATGGGCTTGGGGGGGCACAACCTCTTGCAGATGGAAATAGGCCTAGATCTAGTGTTTGGAAAGCTCCATCCCCTAGATGGGTCAAAATTAATTTTTGATGGCACTTCACGTGGCAATCTGGGAGTTTTAGGAATAGGATTTATTGCACGTGATGGGAAGGGAGAAATTCTGGCTCAAGGAGCTAAACGAGTGAGAGATGGAACTAATAATGAGGCAGAGTGTCTGGCCGCAGTAGAGGCAATCCTGATGGCGAGAAGACTAGATGTAAGGAAATGTCACCTGGAAGGGGATTCACTCCTAGTTGTGAATGGTATAGCCAAAGGACAGATGGACACTTGGTACTTGAACAAACATATTAGAAGGATTCGAGACCTGATTATTGAATTTGAAGACTTCAAAGTCTCACATGGGCCAAGAGAAGCAAATGATACGGTAGACAGACTTTCAAATGTGGGTGTCGATGGGTCATTAGAGAATAAATTTAATCTTTTTGAAGATTTTAGGACCTAACCCTAGCTGTAAACATTAATACTAAATACTGATATAATGAAGTGGATGGAAATTGACCATAGAGGAGACCCAAGGTTGGGAAATAGTGGATATGCATATGTTGATGAGCACGTGGAGCAGGCTGCATATGAGAATGGAGGCAGAATGACGTAATCCTTTGCTCCAAGGATTTCGTTAAAAGCGAGGGAAGAGGTGGTACATCATTGCATAATGAGAGGGAGAAGTACTTGATGATAAATGATAGCATTGATAGCCATGATTCTAGAGGCTTCAAATGCCTATTAATCTGGGCGAGGTGGAGGAAAAACTTCATTAACACTAAATCCTTAGCAGCAGCAAGGCAAAGAAGAATGGAGGCCAATTTCTCACTCGACACCAAGGGGAGAATTCTGGCATTTGTTGGCCCAATTACGGTGAAAAGGCTGGGAAATGTTTTCACAAAAGATGGGGAGGATTTCTTGGCGGAGATTCACAACATTTTTAGGGAACACTACCTCCAATAATGGTGGAAACCCCACACAAATTTGGACATTTCATCATTGTTTGTGGCTCCAGGGCTCATGGTGGCGGTCTCAAAGGATGAGGTGTGAGCGATGCTGCAACAGTGTATGGCCATCAAGTGGATTGAAGAGATTGAGGAGGTTTTGCAAAAGACAGAGGTTGGAGTGGGCCTGCACATGGGAAACGAACCCATTCGCATGGTTGGTCATGGGTGTCGAGAGCTGTAGTCCTTGGTAATTCGGTCCTCTACTAGCTTGGAGGATGTGCATTTGGCTCGAGATCATTGTGGATGGATTGCCTTGAAGGCAGTGTTGGAAAAGCGGAAGAAGCTGGCGCAGGAAGGTTGTGGGAATTTTGGGAGGAAGCGTAAATGCACTCCCATCAAGTCGAGTGCAACGCTAGGGGAGGATGGAAGACTGCAGGTTCGAAGGCAGATCAGTGCGAAACGGGGAAGCAAAGCCGTCATGGAAGAACGTAGAACTAGCAAGGTGGGTGGTGGCGCGAGCTGTGGAGGAATGGGTGCACTCCGAGGTGGCGGACTGGTGGATGACAAAGGAGCTTTCAGAAACTTCACAAAGGAGGATGCAACGATGTGGTTCAAATGATGATAGGTTATGTTGGGTGTTTTTTGTTTTTTGTATAGATGAACTGTGAAATGAATAGTATGGTCTCCAATAGATATAGCTAGGGACATATCAGATGGATATAAAACTTTTTGTATGAATGTAATAGCATAGCCAAAGAGCGTAGCCAAAGATGGCGATTGATGTAAATTCCTTCTAATATTAATGAAAAAATATATTAACGATAAAAAAAAAAGTGCCCAAATTATCTACTAGCAATTAAGCCTACAAAAGTAATAGTCATTAAAAGATAATCATATCAAGGGAGGGATACTATGAAAGTGGCTATTGTAACTATATATTTTATTTTATGTAAGTAGCCTATTTAGAGTTTATGAAATTGTGTAATAAATTTTTATGTTTCAAGTATTTTATTTTGACTTCAATTATATACTTATATTTTATAAAATGGTTTGCAAGAACTCATTTCTTAATATCACAGTTATCTTATTTGACACTCAATACATCTAAATGATTCAAAAAACATGTGTTTGAAATAAAATGTTATAACCAAATAATCTAAATTCTCTTATATATACAGAACATGATTTGAAATATGAGAAATCCAAATTTTGTATTGCTCAAATCAAAATTATAATAAGGAATTCATATTGTTTAATTCCTTAATAAACATTAAAATTGGTATATTGTAAATGACAATTTTTTCATAACTATTATTAAAAAAAAAAATTAATTTTTTAAAAACCTATTATAAAACACTAGAAATATTATATTAAAAGATTAAGACAAATCATCTCTTAACAAAAGGACCCACTAATCTCATCCATTTAGGTAGGGTCCTACCTTAAGTGACAAGCAAAACATCATATTCATCATTTCAAATCTAATTCATGTGACCCTTCCATAAAATTGTGTATTGAAGAAGGAACCAAAATATTCAAAAGAAGAGAAGATTCTCCTTGTTGATCTCCACATAAGAAAACACCTCATCATAACAACAACATTTATCCAATATGATAGATACATCACTTTGAAAATACTAATTAAAATTAAACTCAAATTAATTTGTTTAAAACTACTTAATAATACTTCCCAATTTTGATTTATTACTTTAAAAAAACACATCCATCATCCCAAAAAAAGAAAAAGAAAGATGACACACCAAATGATAATGAAAGATTCTTCTAGGTAAGAAGAAACAAGTTGCAAACTCAAGTAAAACAACCTTGTCCTTCTCTAGAAGCACATTATTCCTCCAACCCAAGCAAAGTAGGAATATGAATCATACCAAAATCTTAATTAAATAAAAAATAAAATGTTATAAAATCCACCCAATATCCCTCAATAATGTCTCGAGCATTATTCCCTATGCAAAGGGCTTTTTCAAAGAATTCAAAGTGCCACGTGGCAGGCGATCGATCTCACATCGGGAGGGAATATTCCGTTCGGTATTTGGTCTTTTCCTAAATTAGGTTTCCCATCTATCGTATTTTGGAATATATTCGTTTTTGGAGGAGACTTTGTTTGTCGTTTATTTATAATTATCTATTTTATTGCGATGCTCTCCGTGTAATGCACGCTCGCGAGATTCTCTGCAGTTGGACAGGTTCCCGGATCGAATCGCATCAAGAACAGTTCTACGCTTTGACTTGTATTCCTCTGTGTCTGTTGTACGTGCTTTTACGTGGCAGACCGGTAAAGTGAAAGGTGTCGGGTTCGAATCTCCCCTGTTTTTATGGATGTTTGACTAGTGTTAAATAAAAAGCAGCGGGATTCGGACTCGTACGGGGATTTCCACGGATTTTGTTCCGCATTTTTATTGCGTTTATTCTCTACTTTTTTGAAATCTTGTTTCCCTCATTCAAAACAAATATTATTGTAATTCATTTTCAATGGATTATTTATGGAATAAATAAAGAAAGTAAGAAAAAGAAAGAAAGATTCTTTTATAGTCTTGTTTAGGAATTGAGACTAATCTATATTCTTTGTCGAAATCACCTAACTTTATTATAAACGAGGAGTACATATTAGATTTGACTAATCTATATTATTTGTGAAAGTCACCTAACTATAATACAAACGACGAGTACATATGAGATTTGAATCTGTAGTACTTATATTTTAGAATTTGAATCAGATTGTACTTGTATTTTAAGGTGGTGAAATGGACATGTCGATTGTAAATTAATGTTTAATAATATGTTAGAATATTGATTAAAAAAAGTAGAGTAGAAATGTATTATTTTATTGACTAATAATAATATGTAAAAGTAAGTGTATTAGAATTATAATATTTTTTTATTGAATGTATTATTTTTTAAATTTGATTGTATTCCATAAATTGTATACAAGTGATTTAATAAGCTGGGTAAGAGACTTCTTCGTATTTAGAAACACCAATAATATTGATGCTAATGTTCACTTGATGGGTTTATGAACCATTCCTTCTTAATTAATAAGACTAATGTGATATTCTAAAAGAATGAATATTAGCATAAAAGTACAAATGATTGGTAATGAAAGTGACACGCTTTATAAAAACTCTTAAATAGACAACTTTTTCAACATACCTAGAATTTGTATTGGATTGGATTAAAATATTACAAATTTGTGTATATTTAATTTATGCTTCGGTAGATATCTTCATTCATACCCTTTAATATAGCTATGCCAAACTTGTCCTCTTCTAAGCATTTTCTTTCTTATATTTACTATAACCCACTTAAGGTGAGCGACATAAGCTAAGGTCAATTCATGAGATCAATGACATATAAGTAGTTTCATGTAAAGAGCTACAATTTAACATTGTAGTGAGATGTATGACTATAGTTGTACGCATTTATTTTCAAATATATAAATATCATATCTAGTAAAAATGATTATGAGAAAAGTATTTCAATAATTTTGTTCTAAAAAATCATCGAATTCCTTGTTTTCAATTTAAAATTCCAAGCCTTTCTACCTCATACTACCTTACATTCTACCTAACATTTTACTTTCAACCATATAAATAATTAAATATAAGTAGGAAATCTTATAGCATATAATATAATACCAAGCGATAAATAAATAAATATTATATAAATATAAAAAAACAAGAAGTTATAGGTTGAGATGATCCCAAGTGCCACTAGGTTCTTTTTCTTCCTGCTCATAACTTATAGTGCGACCACGTCGATCTAAAGTTCTAGATGTTATTGTTGGAAATGATGAAGGCATTTTAATTTTATTATAAATTTTGAATGAATAATAGTTTGCAATTCTTGACAAAATGCTAAGCCCCCACTTCTATAGTGTGTATTGGGTTACGAGTAGTAAGTTTGTGTCTATCTTAATTCTTATAAGCTATGTAATAAATATTATTGACACATATGTAGTTAGGTCATCTTAGAGATTATAGTTAAGTATCTTAGCTAGCTTGGGTGGTAACGAAGACATAATTAGGTATATATAGGAGCTAGTGGCTAGTTATTATCATCATATTAAGTATTATGTTCTTATTAAATAGTATTAGATATCTCCCTTAAAGTGGAATACTATTATTTTTTAAATAACATAATTGCAACATATTTCCTATTATATATTTTTATATTGTGCGAGTTGTTTCATTACAAGTGGTACTAGAGCATGATCTTAGAATCATGAAGACAAGGTGATCTTTTGGGGGTCATTTTGGAATATGCATGTCTCTCATTTTGGTGAATATTTTCCTATTTTTTCAAGAACATATATAGTCTATTGCAATATAGATTTGGGATGACTTAGAGTACAATTAAAAGAGTTATTATGAAATTAGGGTTTTCACCAAATTTGTTGTGAAGGTTGCAAACCAATGAAATTGATGGAATATTTTTAGGAGGTGAGATAGTCTCTGGTAAGTTACAAAAAAAATTAGGTTAATTCGAATTGTTTTGTGGCATTTATTATAAAAATATTATGTTGCACCATATTGTAAGGAAGTTAGGTTAATGAAACAACTTCCTACACTAATCTTGAGAGGAGGGCAATGCAAAAAAAAAGATCTCTACAATAGCTACAAAAATTAATATAAATAAACATAAATATCATGCATGAAACACACACAATGATTGACCTAGGGGAAACCCTTTACAAAGAAAAAACCCACTCTAAAAGTTGTCCAACATATTGTTTTAAAATGAATAATATTCCAATATACATGTAGAACAAGCTTCTCACAAGAGTATAACCAACGACCTATTGACAACTAAATAGTTATTAAATTCTCATAATACATCAAAATACCCAATTGCAATACAATTCCCTCATAAAATAGGGTTTCCTTCTAGGACACAAAAAAACCAACATAATCTCTACCATCATATCTAAGATTTATTGATGAGCTATGGTCCAAATTTATACTAAAAATCTACACATAAAATATGGCTTTTGGGGCTACTGCCCCTGAACTACTACTTAGGTGTGGCCCCTTGATCCTTCATCAGGTAGAACATCCCCCAAGACCTTGCAAGGGCGTATCCCCCTTGCAAGCTCCTACACTCAATATATTAACTTGTTATAATTGCAAGGTCTAGACACTATTTTCCTCAACATATGTACTTGATGAACCTGCACATGATATGGGAGGTTAAAGATCACACATACTGCAAGAGAAAAATTGTTAGGAAATAATGTAGCAGTACCCATTTTTAATTAATGCATCTCCTAGACAACCCATGAGAGACAAGCATGCATACAATCTTACAACCATTATTGCAAGATAAAATAGACAAAACACAAGATAACACAAGATATACCACGGGAAAACCCTCATAGGGGAAAAACCTAGCCTCTAGAAGCATCTATACTCCATATTACTCAACAATAAGACAATAAAAAACACTTGTAGAGTTACTGATAAACACATTCCGGATGCTAAGAGGGGGAGGGGGGGTTGAATTGGCATAAAAAAAAACTTCAACAAGTAACTTAAATAATCACCACATGAAACAATATGCAAGTAAAGAACATAACCAACAACACAAGAACATCGAAATTTATATTTGGAAAACCCAAACTGGGAAAAACCACGGTGAACAATTTCCCAAAAAGATAATTCATTGAAGTATATAATTTTATTATAAAAGATTAGGATCTCACTACTACATACTAGCAGCCAGAGGCTCATTAACAATACAACAATATACATAGATAAGAAGGCTCACTACCTTACAATACAAATAGGATCTCACTGCTCTAGAATTGCATACAAAGGCTCACTGCAAAAGTAGCAAGATACAACAACAGACTCAAGTATCAAATAATTAGTATATTAAAGTACTTACAACTCTTCCAAGTAGATAAAGATAAATTCTCTTGATAATGCAGTTGATCTGCGTAACACTCTCTACTCTAGCCGTAAACTATTACTGCCTTTCCTTCTCTTCCACTATCATTGAAATTTGCTCTACAAACGAGGAGTACGTATGAGATTTGACTAATCTATATTATTTGTGGAAGTCACCTAACTATATTACAAACGACGAGTACATATGAGATTTGAATTTGTAGTACTTATATTTTAGAATTTGAATCAGATTGTACTTGTATTTTAAGGTGGTGAAATGGACATGTCGATTGTAAATTAATGTTTAATAATATGTTAGAATATTGATTAAAAAAAGTAGAGTAGAAATGTATTATTTTATTGACTAATAATAATATGTAAAAGTAAGTGTATTAGAATTATAATATTTTTTTATTGAATGTATTATTTTTTAAATTTGATTGTATTCCATAAATTGTATACAAGTGATTTAATAAGCTGGGTAAGAGACTTCTTCGTATTTAGAAACACCAATAATATTGATGCTAATGTTCACTTGATGGGTTTATGAACCATTCCTTCTTAATTAATAAGACTAATGTGATATTCTAAAAGAATGAATATTAGCATAAAAGTACAAATGATTGGTAATGAAAGTGACACGCTTTATAAAAACTCTTAAATAGACAACTTTTTCAACATACCTAGAATTTGTATTGGATTGGATTAAAATATTACAAATTTGTGTATATTTAATTTATGCTTCGGTAGATATCTTCATTCATACCCTTTAATATAGCTATGCCAAACTTGTCCTCTTCTAAGCATTTTCTTTCTTATATTTACTATAACCCACTTAAGGTGAGCGACATAAGCTAAGGTCAATTCATGAGATCAATGAGATATGGGTAATTTCATGCAAAGAGGTACAATTTAACCTTGTAGTGACATGTATGAGTATAGTTGTACCCATTTATTTTCAAATATATGAATATTATATCTAGTACAAATGATTATGAGAGAAGTATTTCAATAATTTTGTTCTAAAAAATCATTGAATTCCTTGTTTTCAATTTAAAATTCCAAGCCTTTCTACCTCATACTACCTAACATTTTACTTTCAGCCATATAAATAATTAAATATAAGTAGGAAATCTTATAGCATATAATATAATACCAAGCGATAAATAAATAAATATTATATAAATATAGAAAAACAAGAAGTTATAGGTTGAGATGATCCCAAGTGCCACTATGTTCTTTTTTTTCCCGTTCATAACTTTTAGTGTGACCATGTCGACCTAAAGTTCTAGATGTTATTGTTGGAAATGATGAAGGCATTTTAATTTTATTATAAATTTTGAATGAATAATAGTTTGCAATTCTTGACAAAATGCTAAGCCCCTAATTCTATAGTGTGTATTGGGTTATGAGTAGTAAGTTTGTGTCTATCTTAATTCTTATAAGCTATGTAATAAGTATTATTGACATATATGTAGTTAGGTCAGCTTAGAGATTATAGTTAAGTATCTTAGCTAGCTTGGGTGGCAACGAAGACATAATTAGGTATATATTGGAGCTAGTGGCTAGTTATTATCATCATATTAAGTGTTATGTTCTTATCAAATAGTATTAGATATCTCCCTTAAAGTGAAATACTATTATTTTTTAAATAGCATAATTGCAACATATTTCCTATTATATATATTTTATATTGTGTAAGTTGTTTCATTACAAGTGGTACTAGAGCATGATCTTAGAATCATGAAGTCAAGGTAATTTTTTGGGGGTCATTTTGGGATATGCATGTCTCTCATTTTGGTGAATATTTTCCTAATTTTAAAATAAATTTTCAAGAACATATATGATCTATTACAATATAGATTTGGGATGACTTAGAGTACAATTAAAAGAGTTATTATGAAATTAGGGGTTTCCACCAAATTTGTTGCAAATATTGCAAATCAATAAAATTGATGGAGTATTTTTAGGAGGTGAGATAGTCTCTGGTAAGTTACAAAAAAATAATGTTAATTTGAATCATTTTGTGGCATTTATTGTAAAATTATTATGTTGCACCATATTGTAAGGAATTTAGGTTAGTGAAATAACTTCCTACACTAATCTTGAGAGGAGAGTAATGCAAAAAAAAAGATCTTTACAATAGCTACAAAAATTAATATAAATATCATGCATGAATCACACACAATGATTGACCTAGGGGAAACCCTTTATAGAGAAAAAAACCCACTCTAAAATTTGCCCAACATATTGTTCTAAAATTAATAATATTCCAATATACGTGTAGAACAAGCTTCTCACAAGAGTATAACCAACACCCTACTGACAACTAAATAGTTATCAAACTCTCATAATACATCACAATACCCAATTGCAATAGAATTCCCTCATAAAATAGGGTTTCCTTCTAGGACACAAAAAACCAACATAATCTCTATCATCATATCTAAGACTTATTGATGAGCTATGCTCCAGATTTATACTACAAATCTACACATAAAATATGGCTTCTGGGGTGTTGTTCTTGAACTACTACTTAGGTGTGTGGCCCCTTGATCCCTCATCAAGTAGAACATCCCCAAGACCTTGCATGGGGGTAGCCTCCTTGCAAGTTTCTACATTCAATATATTAACTTGTCATAATTGCAAGGTCTAGACACCATTTTCCTCAACATATGTAGTTGATGAACCTGCACATGATATGGGAGGTTAAATATCACACATATTGCAAGAGAAAAAATGTTAGTAAATAATGTAGCAATACCCATTTTAAATTATTACATCTCCTACACAACCCATGAGAGACAAGCGTGCATACTGTATGCACCCTAAAATGGTCGCCTAGACTTTGGGCCCCATTTTATCATTTTATCAATTTATCAAATTTCTAAATCAATGCTTTGCAATATTTTCAATTCAAATCAATTTCCTTGATCAAATTGTAATTAATTCAATTATTTCAATATTTCCTAAGGTTTGATCATTTTTATTTAATTAAAAGATTTAATATCCCTTTTAATTAAATAAAATTCATCTTATTTAATTAAAAGATTTAATATCCCTTTTAATTAAATTCATCTTATTTAATTAAATTAAATTCCTCCCATTTAGTTAAATAAAATTCTTCTAATTTATTTAATTATAAAGAAAACCCCTCTTTTAATTAAATAAATAAAAATCCCCACTTAAAGTACTTTATTTGATGAAAAAGGAAATAAATTAAATAAAATCCCTTTTTC
>MU224929.1:2138711-2150208 GCA_018584345.1 Thuja plicata
TTGCAATATCTTTGTTAAAGTAGTTAACGAATCTGTAATTGTAAGGATTTAAAAGAATTTGCACAATACTTTCCTATAGAGATTAGCGTAGGAAGCTGTTTCCGCACCTGAGTTTCCTTACAATAGATCCTTAACATTAGTTGTTTAGGTTATTTGAAATTGTGAGATTTGTGAATTAATTAATAGAGATTTTGGTCTAAAGTTTTGATTAGTCTATTAGAGAAATGGATTTACTCAATTTATTCAAATGTATAGTTGATGTTAATTTAAATTTTATTATCATAAAAAGAAAGGGATTATGTTACTCTTGTGTTTAAGGGGTTAGGGGTTATGTTATATTTCATTTAGAAGTTAATTTAAATTTTGTATTAGAGGATAATTTAATAATCTTATTAAAGGTTAATTTAAAGTTGTTTTGCGAAGGGATTGATGAATTAAGAATGCATGTGTTTTCATCAAAGGGGAGTATTTTTACTACTGATGTTGGTAGGTTAGGAAATCAGATTTGATTTCAGCTTTTAGATTTTAATTAATAGTTGTTTGGTATATAGTGAAATTGTTATTCAATTTTAAGCATGTCAATTGATAAACGTTTCATGTATGTGAGCTTGTAGTTAATGTTGAAAGAAAAATAGAACTAGATTTGAACGGATTAAGTTGTAAACTAGGTTAAGAGTTAAGTAAGCATTAGGTCAACCTAATTCAACATATGTTCATAACAACTAACTACCATCATGATCCTAAACATGGAATTAGAGTTAGATCAACCTGAGTTAAGCATTCATCTAACCCATGGAACAAGTTGATGCCCCAATTCTGCATCTGCTTGTGGCATGACCCTAATTCAGTCTGCGTATATATTTTATAACTCGAAGGTTAACTCTACCTTGCTGTCACCTTTCCAACTCAATCGTTGTTAGTTATACGTACTTATGTGTTTAAAAAAAATAAAATTGTGTGTGTGTTTTGCCCTAGTTTTGGGCATGACAATTCCTAAGGCATACAAGCTCCTATTCCCTTGTACAAAAAACATTGTTGAATATGAAGCCTTAGTGAATGGAATAAAATTATCTATTGAATAGAACATTTCTAAGTTGCATATTCATGGTGAATCTCAACTAGTGATCAACCAAATTAATGATGTCTATCAAATGAAGGATGAGAATCTCATACCTTACAAAAGAATGGTTGATGATTTCAAAAATTACTTCACTTTTATCATGTTCCAACATATTCTGAGGACAGAAAACAGAGTTTCCAATGCAATGGCTACACTGGCCTCCTTACCTCAAGATGGAGAAGCCTTTCATTATGAGTTCCTAGTGGAAGAGCTCCATTACCTAGCTTATAACTCTCCTAACTCCTAGATGGTCTATTATATCATAGGACAAGAATCATTTCTTTACTAACATGTTTATGCTTACCTACACCATCAGGTCATCCTCGATGACCTAACCCGCAATGAAAAATGATACTTGATTCACAATGCCTCATGGTATATTATCATATAAAATAACTTGTATAGGAAAGAACTAGATGATACTTTTCTTAGATGTCTAGAAAAGGAAGAGTTGAATGTGGGTTAGCTGAGGTCCACAAAGGTATTTTTGGTTCTCACTCTAATAGTCTGATTCTAGTTTGACAATTGTTAAGAGCTTGCTACTATTGGCCAGACATCGAGAAAGAAGCAATAAGTTACTTCACATTTTTTTAGAAATGCCATCTTCATGGAAATCTTATACATGATCCAGCTAGGGAGATTATTCCTTTCATCACACACTGGACCTTTCAACAATGGGCATTTGACCTCATCGGGTAGATATATCCGTCCTCTTCAAACAAACATAAGTTCATAAGTTACCACAAAATACTTCACTAAGTGGGTTGAAGTAGTCCCACTCACAAAATAAATAGCAAAATAAGTGGCCTTGTTCATTTTGGACTACATAATCTACCGATATGGTATCTCTTCCTCCATTATAACATGATAATGGAGGGAAATTAAAGAAAAGTGATATAAACAAACTCTGTGATAAATTCAAAATCAAACAACATTGTTCTTCTATCTATTATCCACAAGGAAATGGGTAGGCTGAGGCCTCAAACAAGAATCTGTTGAAAATATTGCATCGCACTGTGAATAAGTCAAGACGGGATTGGTATTTGCAACTCAATATTGCATTGTGGGACTACAAAACAAGTAGTAGAATACCTACAGGAGCAATGCCTTTTTCTCTAGTGTATGGAATAGAAGCGGTCCTACCCATAGAAGTAGAGATCCCATCTCTGAGGGTTTGTTTACATAGGATAATAAAATAGGAAGACTATAGAGTCACAAGACTGCAAGATCTAGAACTATTGGATGAGCGTCGGCAAGTGGCATTCAACTATCTCAGAGCATATTAGAAAATAATGTCATGAGGATATAATAAAAAGCTTCAGGTTGGTGACCTTGTGTTGAGAGAAAATCCCCACAATCAGTCACATCGAGAACAAAAAGGGAAGTTTGAACCCAATTGGTTGCCCCCTATATCATTACTACAACATTTGGCTCTGGCACCTATCGACTCTCTACACCAAAAGGAGAATAGCTCTGGGATCCCATCAACCCTCTCCACCCAAACATTCTTGGTATCCAACAACATGTACATATCTTTATGGTCCTGAAAAAAAGACAGAAAAAGTGAAAAATGTCCTGAAGAAAAGCTAAAAATTGGAAAAAGTCTTGAGGTTATCTTGGTGAAAACCTAACAATAGGTTCCTTGATAATAATAAAAAAAGGAAAAAGATTAAAAATACAAAAAATTGAAAAAGAAAGAAAGAAGTGCCTCAGTGAAAACTTGGTAAACAGGTGCCTTGGTAGTAAAAATAGAATCTCTGCCAAGTAGGTGAAAACCTGGTAAATAGGTGCCTCTTGTACTCAAGCACTCCGTCTATCAACGCAAGTCTTGGCATCCTTCATACTTTGGAATACTCTTTGCTTCAATTTTGTACATAGCTTTCAATCACTTTTGTGACACATTGGTTTTCTAAAAACCCTCATGGCTTGAAACCGATGAGATTCATACTCTGGGGGAAATCAAATCGACTTTGTCCAACCAGTCTAAGTCAAGTCAGTTGTTCAACACAACATCATCTTGGACTAGAGTTTTTTTTCCTCTCGGTCCTATGATATCACTTTTCACTAGGGGAAAGCGCTCCAATTTGATCAATTTCGTGAGCCAAACTAGAGTCAGTATCTTAGTCCTTCCCAACGGACAATTTGCCACTAACACAACAGTGTTTCTCAACACCCCAATCAATCATATTTCTTAACACTACCTATTTTAGACACATCTGTGTTTCTCAACACACATTGGATAACACATCATGAACCTTAATATTAGTTAATAGCACTCAAGCACACAATGGTGTTCCTCAACACTATGCATTCACAAGCACTATGGTGTTTCTTAACACCCTACACAAACAAACATAAATACTCACAAACTTGCTGAAGGTATGTTGAACATTTTATTATATTTTGTCTATTATCAATTATTTTCGCTCATCTTTTCTTTGATTTTTGCTTGTTGGTGTAGTCCCGATGATCCTGTAATGTCAAAATAAACTTGGTGTCTGTGATAAGAGATTTCACATTAAAGTGGAAAAGCCTCACATACCTTGACTTCATTTACTTGCATGCCAAGGTGAGGTTGAAACTATCTCCTTGACTATTATTAATCTGTTTGTTTACACAAGATCAGACTCATAGTTATCTTGGCTTTGTATGCCTCAATATTGGTGTTTTCTTGCAATATCAATTAGAAATAATGTTCAGGTCATCTTGTGCAACATATGATGGATCATTTATTTGGATTCAGTCCTAATTGGAGAAAGTTTATTCATGTTTCAGTTCCAACAGCTACTATGTGGCATATTAGATTCATATCTATTGGCACCGAATGCTTTGGAGATGGTGTAACATGTTGTTTTACACAAGGAGTGTTATATTGATCAAGGCAGTCCAAATTTCATTCCTTACCACCCCAAGAATGTCTTGGTGTGACCTATTTCAAATTGTTTTGGCCGACATGGTTGATGACAACAAGAAGTATAAGAAGAGTGATGATTTTAGTTGTTTGAGTCGCATATGTGATGCTTGTATGCAAAGTGAATATAGATCTATTTATAGGAGATCTATGTTGGTGATTGTGCATGTTGATGCAATCAGTAGTAGACTAATATATCATTTTTTTATTGCAATGTGTTGGTAATGATGATCTCAATGGTGGATTGAATCTCTTTTCATATATTCTGGAAGTGAGCCTATTTTGATTGGTATTTAGCCATATTAATTTGTAAGGGTAGTTAGCTCGACATAGTGAGCCAATCGGTAGTGAGCCAACCTGTAGTGAACACAATCGACAAAGAGCCTTTGTAAAAATCACCTTAACTGGTGTCACCTTAACTGATGTTTCATTTCATGAGAATTATATTCTCTATGGTTTTTACTAGTTTGGGTTTCCACGTAAATATTGGTGTTCCTTGTGCTATTTTTTATGTTATTTCATGTTCATATCTATTATGAATGCTTGATGTGGTTAACCGATAGTTCAAAAGTTGATATTGTTGTTATTTATGAGTTTACCGACAAAGTAAAATTTTTATTAAGTGTGTGTGAATAACTAATTCACCCCCCTCTTAGTTATTCGACATGTTCAAAAAATATTAGTTCAAGTGGAGGTATTTAGAAATATAGATAAAGGTTTGTTGTGAAAGACTTCCCAGGTTGATGTTGTCGATTATGATGAGATTCTCCTATTATTAAAATGCCATCTATTAGATTTTTTATTTCTATTGTTGTTGCTCATGATTTATGTTGGAAAATATGTGTTGTACACATTTCATAATAGTGTTCACTATTGTAATATTTTATTTTATTATGTGAATGTTGTACCGAGGGGTACCTAGATGGACATGCAACATGTAGAGATTCTTATGTAATATTCTCAGGGCTACTTGATTTTGTGTTGTCACATTGTAATATTATAATTAATGTAATTTTTTTTGAATAAAAGTATCCAAGGCCACTAAAAATATTTTATTAAATATGTAAAATAAAAGATACATAGCTTAGATAGATTGTTACCCAAACAAACAAAACAAGGTAACCAATAAATCCCAACCAGAAAAGAAAAACCCAAGTGTCAAAAAAAAATATCCACCCACCAATCCCCATTGCTAGACATGTCTAGAAATGAAAATAAAAAAATGCATCCCAAGAAAAGATGCCATTTAACAGAATCTGACTAAAATTATTGATGATCGAAATACCTAGAAGGGGAAGAGACGGCATCAGAAGTTCCCCAAGGAATAAATGAACCATGAAAGGCTTGTCCCGACTCATCTAATGAGACAAGACTAAGATTTTCCTCCGAGTGAAATTGAAAGATCATCTTCAATAGCCCATGGAGAAGAAGGAGCACCATCTTAAAATGAAACCAAAACTTGTAGTGGATGAAGGGGGATAATTTCATCATCAATGAACCCATTAAAAGGAATTAAATTGGTGCGAATTGACAAGAAGTAGTCAAGAGAAGAAAAAGTCACACTGGAATCAATAACATGCATAAACCTCCCAAAATCCTTAATAGTGTCCAAATTTCCAACTTGCACACAATTTTTTTTACAACAAACAACAAGTCTTGGAGACAAGGGTTAGCCATAAAGGTGGAAAATTCAATAAAACCAGAAATAGGAATGAAACCATTGTCTAATTTACGAGTGTGAAATAACCTAATTATAAGATCTTCATCATATAGCTCAGAATTTATCAAATTTTTAGCCATCAAAAGAACAAATTTAGTATCAAGAGTAAGGTCTATAAGAATCATGAGGAATAAAGATGCAATTTCAGTAAATATGGTTGAAGGGTGATAAGATAACCATTCCACACCAACTAAGGTTCACACTGCCACCGAGCTATATAAACAAAAGAAAAATTAAACACCAATGATAACCGCTCAAAAGTATATTCAACATCCCTTCTAATCTCCTAAGGAAGTTGTAGTAGTGTAATGCGATATTCCATAATAAACAAATGAAGAACACCAATTTATAGAGAAGGTAGAAAAATTTAGTGTTAGTAGTAACTGAGAGGGAGGGGGGTGAATTAGTGGCCTCAAAAATATTTCAATTAATCAACCCAAAAACTTAGTACCACAATATTAAGCCTCTAGTTATCTTCAGTCCTACAAGATGTACGACTTCATATATACTTATCAAATAACTGCTACTCGGAGTGCTTTGTTAAACCTTATTCTTTATGTTTACCGAATATCAATCTTTCAATTTACCAAATGACAGTAAATAGCTTAGTGTATACTGATCAATCCAGATTAGTTATGTGTAATGCAAAACACTAAAGTAATGAATCATAAACACATTGACACATGGATTTTTAACGTGGAAACCCTGTTAAGGGAAAAACCACTTGGGATCGGTAACCCAAAATTTTCACTCTTTTGAAGTGAGCTCGGTAAAGAGCCAACCCTGTTAAAGGTTATAAACACACTATTAGGTGTGACCTTGTTAGAGGTTTTAAAAGATTAGTTTGTCACTTCATATCAGGCATCTCTATGCTACCTTCCTTGTCCAAAATCTTCTAGTTTGTCAAATGGTATCTGGAATCTCATGCTATCTTCATGATCAACATTTTTGATACTCCTTCGGATATATCTCAATATAGAAAGGATCTTTAAATCATGCTCAGTTAAGAGACTTTCTAAATCAGTGGTTAAACTAAAATAGTATGAACTGTTCACATATACAACTTATACTTGGAGATTTTCAGATCTATTGTAATCTCATTAAACCATTATGATCAATATATCATTTCAATACCTTTGCTCCACTTTTTTTGTGCTCGGTGATGCTATGCTTTGTTTCTCGACGTCCACAGAAATCTTTAGCTCTTTCCTTAGCTTGATTGATCAGGACTATATGAAGTTGTTCTTCATCAGTTTCTCTTCAACATCCTCTTTTTCATTAACTCCCTTTAATTCATAATGAATTAAGTTGTCTTTTTATAGATATGATATCACCGTTTCTAGGTTCTTGATTTTCTTGATTTTGGTGTGATCCGCAATCTTGGCCAATCCTGATTTAAAGAATAACTCCTATTTTATCTCATAGAAATCTTCTTGCCAACTGGACAAAACAAATTTAAATCCTTTACTTATCTCTGGCTTTATCTTGTCACTGAAAACAATGATAACAATAAGTTAAGTCTATATTTAGCTCTGCCAGCTAGATATTTTTTCATTTCTGAACTCCAATTAACTTGGTGTTTTAACTCTTTGATAGCTTCAGTCAAGACTCCAGTTCTCGTCAGGCTTCTCTGTCGGGGTTGTCTGTCCTTCGGGCTTCACTGCAAAGTTTTGCTTGCCGGTTAACACTGTAATTCTGGCCGTCGGTAATGCTTTTCATTATGCTCTTCGGTAATGCTCATCAGTTTCTTTGTTCAGGAATAACCATGACTTAACTTTCAGTGATCTCTATGCATCGGGTTCTACTAGTCGTCGGTGTTTGAAGTCACTTAGTGAATGCTTGTCTTTTATGCATTACTAAAAGTATAATATTTTTCTCTCTGATTCTCTGAATTCTTTGACACTTTGATTATAACCGATTAGATTATATCAACTTGACATCAATGACAATAGAATTCATTAAATGATTTAATCTCTTGCATTATCTTTCTGCATTTCGGTGATCAACTTAATATCTTTAAACGTTCAATCAGTTACATGTCATCAATCGCTCCCTTTGGCATTGATGGTAACACACTACATTATCACACTATATTATTACTAATACAATATGAAATATAACAGTTTCATCAATGTTTCCTATTTTAACTTGTTACAAATGTCTGGCTCTCGGTAAGATCATATAGCTTAGATTTGTTTCTTGCAGAGTGGATTTATTCAATCTTCAATCCCTTCACTAGATAGATGTAGCATCTTCTATTTTTGTTCTGATATGTGATGACATGTAACTGATTGAATGTTTGATAATGTTAAGTTGAAGATAATGCAAGATATTAAATCAGTTAATGGTTTGTATTGTCATTGATGTCAACTTGATATCATCTGTACGGTCATGTATATAATGCCAAAGACTTCAGAGAATCAATGGAACAAAGAATATGCTTTTAGCAATGCATAAAAGTAAAGTATTCACTAAGTGACAAATAACACCAATGGAGTGCACACCATCGGTAAAGGCAAAGATCCAAAGTCACAGTGATACCCGATGAGCAGAAGATAGTGTTGCCCAATGAAGCAAAATCACAAGATGCGTGACGAGCTGAAAATAGAGTTGCCCGACGAGTAAAATCCAATGATGCCCGATGGAAAGAATCCTGAAGTTGACTGGAGTCACACTGATGGAACTGGCAGTTATCACCGATGACTAACTGCAAAGTTGACTGACAGAATAGAGAGTTCAGAAAATGACAAAATATCTAGCTGGCAAGAGCTAAAGATAGACTTAACAAGTTGTTTTCTTTGTTTTATTTGACCAGAGCTAAGTGATTGATTTAAAGAAGATTTGTACAGTTGGCAAAAAGATAACTATGAGATAAATTAGGAGTTATGCTTTAAATCAGATTGGCTAGATTGTTTTTCACGCCAAGAATAAAGAATAAAGAATAAAGAATAAAGAATAATGAATCAAGAATCAAGAATCAAGAAACAGTGAATATCATGTCTATATAAGAGACAAGATTAATTAATTTCTGTATCACATGAAAAGGGGATGAAGGGGATGAATAGAAATAGGATGCTGAAGAGAAACTGATGAAGAATAACTTCATACAATCCTAATTAATGAAGCTGAAGGAGAGCTAAAGAATTCTGCAGACACCGACGAACATTGAAGCACAACATCACAGAGTAGAAAGTGTCGAGCACAAAAGAATTGAATTGATACATTGATTAGAGAGGTAATGTACTTAAATAGATCTAAAAATCTACAATTCAAGTTGCATTAGAAACAGGTCATTGTGTTTCAGTTTAACCATTGAAGCATCAAGTCTCTTAATAGAGCAGGACTTAATAGTCTTCTATATATTGAGGTACATCCCAAGGAGTGCCAAAAAGGTTGATTCATAAAAGTAGCATTGGACTTGCCAGATACCTATTGACAGTCTAAGAAGAAGGCTGATTCAAGGATGGTAGCAATATTTGCCTAAAGCCTATTAACAGTCTAAGAAGGAGGCTGATCCAAGGATGGTAGCAAATAGATGCCCGATACTAAGTGACAACCTCTATGTATAAAATCCTCTAACAAGGTCACACCTAACCGTGTGTTTGTAACCTTTAACAGAGTTGGCTCCTAACATGGCTCACTTTAGAAGAGTGAAAATTTGGGGTACCAGTCCCAATGGTTTTTTCCCTTAATAGGGTTTCCACATTAAAAATCCATGTGTTATGTGTGTATGGTTTATTACTTTACTATTTTACATTTCACATATTTATTTCTAGATTGATCGGTATACTCTGCATATTTACTAAGTGTCAATAAATAGTTTTATTGCTTATTGGTAATCAAGGAGAATAAGGTCAGAAAAGGAAAACTGATAGATAGTTAAATCATTTTTGGTATTTCATGGCATGCATCTTGTAGGGACTTAATAATCTAAGATTTATTGATTGGTGGTTAAGTTTAAGGATAAGTTTTTGAAGCCACTGATTGACCCCCCTCTCAGTTATTACTAACAATTGGTATCAGAGCTTGTGTGATTAGAAGGAAGGTTTCAAGACCTAAGTCAGGATCACAAGATGAACAGACAATATGTGCCTAGGTTGAACAAAGACAACTTTGCTTCATGGAAAAGTAGGATAAGACTCCACTTATCAGGTATTGGTAATGATTTTACTCAATTCCTAGATACTGAATATGTGTTTTCTATAGGAGCTTTGATAGTAGATCAATTGAGAGTGAAGCATGAGCATAATTTTATGGTTATAGAGCTTTCTTCCTCACTCTCTGATGCTGAATTTGAAGATGTCAAGGATTGCAAAAATGCAAAGAAAATGTGGGACAAACTGAAGCTTGTACATGGAGGAGATACAAATGTTCTGAGAGCCAAGGCAGAAAGCCTTAGAGGAAAATTTGATGATCTCAGAATGAAAGAAGGAGAAAACATCACACAGTACAACATAGGAATAAAAGAAGTAGTCAATGCTATACGAGGTGTTGGAGGTTCACTTGAAGAGGAGACAGTGGTAAGTAAAATCCTAAGAACCTTATTGCCTATATATGCTATTAGAGTTTCTTCTATTCAAGAAATGAGAGAAGTAGAAAACAAAAAAGTTACTCTTGATAGTTTAATTGGTAGACTGATTTCATTTGAAATGAATAACTTTGACAATAGTGTCTTACCAAACTTAGAGTCTGAATTTAAGTCTTCTATGAAAATAAGTAAATCCAGTCATAGATACTCATCTAGAAAAGACAGTGAAAGTGAAAGTGAAGAAGAAGATCTAGATGAAATAGAAGCACTTATGGCTACAAGAGTGCAGAGAGGCAAAGGTAAATACAAAGGCAAGTTACCACTTGTATGCTTTAATTGTAAAGAGATTGGACACTTTTCTGCAAGATGTCCTAACAGAAGAAAAGAGGATAGAAGTAATGACAAACCTTTTGAGAAGAAATCTGACAGAGGTGATAACAAATATTATAGAGGTTACCGACAATCATAAAGAAGAGATACCCGAGACTACAAGGATAAAGGAAAGAAGGCCAGCTACCTAGCTGCCTGCAAAGATGATGATATTGACACTGAATCTAATGAATACATTGAGATGGTATTTGTAGCTGTGAAGGATGATTCAGATGAATATGAAAGGTATGTAGAAACTGCACTCATATCTAAGTTTAGAAAGAATGAAATCTGGATTATAGATAGTGGATGCACTCACCACATGACCGGTGACAAAGAAAAGTTTAACACTTTTGAGTATTATAATGGTGGTATAGTAAGAATGGGTAATGATACACCTTGTCTAGTTGAAGTTAAAGGAACTATAATGTTGAATAACCTGATTAAATGTGAAAATACTTATTTGGTAAAAGGATTGAATTATAATCTGTTGAGTGTTTCTCAGCTGAATAATTCAGGTCACAAAGTAGCATTTGAGAACAAGAAGGCAAAGATCTTCAATGAATCAAGAAAACTGATTTGTACCAGTGAATAGATTAAAGGTAACTTATTCTATCTGAATGATACTAACACCACTTTCTTAATGACTAGAAACAAAGACATATGGTTGTGGCACAAAAGATTGTGTCATGTGAATTTTGACATGATAAAAATAAGCAGATGAAGAAATGTAAGAGGCTTACCGACGATGACAAAGCCAGACAACATCATGTGCAAAAATTGTCAAAAAGGTAAAATGACAAAGTCTAGTTTCAAAAGTAAAACCCATACATCTGATGATATTCTAGA
>MU224929.1:2156521-2186211 GCA_018584345.1 Thuja plicata
ACAAATTGCTATTTTCACTTGTTCTTACAAAATCAATGCTAATGAGATAGGAGTGAAGTCTTTCATACCAGGCTCTAGGTTCTTGTTTCAATCCATACAAGGCTTTATGTAGTCTACATACCATGTTTCTCTTGTCTAGATCAACAAACCCGTCTGGTTGTTCAATGTATACCTCTTCCTCTAGTATTCTATTTAGGAATGCAGATTTGACATCCATCTAGTATACCTTGAATCCTTTGAATACAACATAAGAAAGTAAGATTCTAACTCCTTCTAGTCTAGCAATAGGTGCAAAGGTTTAACCATAATCAATACCTTCTTCTTGTGCATAAACCTTGAATACTAATGTTGCTTTGTTTCTTGTGACTTCTCCATTCTCATTCAGCTTGTTTATGAATATCCATTTGGTACCAATGACATTCTTTTCATCTGGTCTTGGTACTAGTGTCCATGTACTATTCTTCTCAATCTTTTATATTTGTTCATTCATAGCACTGACCCATTCCTCATTTGCAAGTGCAGTGTTAACAAATTTAGGCTCAAAATCACAAAGTAAACATCTAGTGTTTAGTGAATTACTTCTTGTTCTTATTCCAACCTTCTTGTCTCCTATGATTTGATTCTATGGATGATGTATTTTGACATACTTGGCAATTTTTTGGTTCAGCTCTTTGTCCATCATTCTGATTATCTTCTTGACCTTCATTTTGATCTCCATCACTTGGAACATCATCTTGAGGATTTTCCTAATTTTCAGTAACTGCAGCTTGATTCTCGGGTGCAATGTTCTATTGCTTGGGAGCGATACATTGTTGCTCGGGTAGAGTGTCAGGTTCAGTATAAAAAAACCTATTGTATTCCTCTAGTTCTCTTCTACTTTCCTTATCATTATTTTCTGCAAATTCATCTATCTTTATATTTTCACTTTCAATGATCTTATTAGATGACTTGTTAAGACATTTATAAGCCTTTCTCTTGGTTGAATACCCTAGAAAGATACCTTCTTAAATTTTGGAGTCAATCTTTCCATTTCTATCATCCTTCAAAATATAACATTGACTACCAAAGATTTTGAAGTAACTTACATTGGGTGTGTAACCATACCAAAGCTCATAGGGTGTCTTCTTTGTGTCTTTCTTCAATTGTACTCTATTCAATGTTTAGACAACAGTACTGATAGCTTCCCTCCAGAAAGTTTGAGTGATGCTATTCTCAATCATCAATGTTCTTGCACAGTCAACAATTTATCTATTTCTCCTTTCAACAATTCCATTTTTCTGTGGTGTTCTCAGTGCAGAAACCTGTCTTTTAATTCCATTGTCATTGAAATAGTTAGTGAACTCATATAAAATAAATTCCCCTCCTCTATCTAACCTTAAGCATTTCAATTTCTTATCACTTTGTTTTTCTACCATAGCCTTATACCATTTAAACATCTTGAATGCTTTTGATTTATGTTTTAAGAACATAATTGTCATCATTCTAGAATAATCATCAACAAAGAGAATGAAATATCTATCTCCATAGTAACTCTTTGTCCTCATGGGTCCACATAGACCAGTATGGACTAATTCTAGAATTGCATTAGATGTATGGGCTTTACTTTTGAAACTAGACTTTGTCATCTTACCTTTTTAACAGTTCTGTCACATGATATGCTTGGGCTTTGTCATGCTTGGTAAGCTTCTGACATTCCTTTTATTGCTTTTCTTTATCATGTTGTCAAAATTCTCATGACACAATCTTTTGTGCCACAACCATATGTCTTCATTTCTAGCCATTAAACAAGTGGTGTTAATGTCATCAAGATAGAAAAGGTTACCTTTTGTCTGCTCACCATTTCCTTTCAACCTTCCTGATTAATTGAAGATCTTTGCCTTCTTATTTTCAAATGCCACTTGGTGACCTGTATTATTTAGCTGTGAAACACTTAACAGATTATAATTCAGTCCTTTTACCTAGTAATCATTTTCACATTTGATCAGGTTATTCAACAATATGGTTCCTTTACCTTCAACTGGACAAGGTGTGTCATTACGCATTCTTACTGAACCACCATTATAGTATTCAAAAGTTTCAAACATTTTCTTATCACCGATCATGTGGTGAGTGCAACCACTATCTATGATCCAGACATCATTCTTACTAACTTTAGATATGAGTGCAGTTTCTACATACCTTTCTTCTTCTTCATCTGAATCATCCTTCATGGCTACAAATACCATCTCAATGTCTTCTTCAGATTCAGTGTTAGTATCACCAGCTCTGTTCTTAGCTAGGTAACAAGCTTTCTTTCCTTTATCCTTGCAGTCTCGGGTATCTCTTCTTTTAGACTGTCAGTTTC
Organism: Thuja plicata; assembly: GCA_018584345.1. Classification (NCBI taxonomy): domain Eukaryota; kingdom Viridiplantae; phylum Streptophyta; class Pinopsida; order Cupressales; family Cupressaceae; genus Thuja; species Thuja plicata. Next base: position 2,158,866 of record MU224929.1, read on the forward strand.
TTTGGTAATCTTTATTATCACCTCTATCAAACTTTTTCTCATATGCTCTATAATTAATTTTGTCATCTTTTCTTCTGTTTGGACATCTTGCAGAAAAGTTTCCAACCTCTTTACAATTGAAACATACAAGTGGTAATTTACCTTTGTATCTCCCTTTGCCTCTCTGTAGTCTTCTTTCCATTAGTGCTTCAATATCATCAATTCCAAGTTATTCTCATTATCAATTTCACTATCATTTCTAATAGCATGTCTATAAATTGACTTAATTATTTTCAAATAATATTTGAATGCAAATTATATATATGGTAAGACACTATTATCAAAGTTATTCATCTCAAATGAAATCAGTCTACCAATCAGACTATGTAGAGTAAATGTATTGTTTGCAACTTCTCTCATTTATTGAATAAAAGAAACTCTAATAGCATATACATGCAGTAAGGTTCTTAATATTTTACTTACCACTGTCTCCTCTTCAAGTACACCTCCAACTCCTCAAGTAGCATTGACTATCTCTTTGATTCTGCAGCTATACTGAGTGATATTTTCTCCTTCTTTCATCCTTAGGTCATCAAACCTCCCTCTTAGGCTTTCTTCCTTGTCTCTTAGTACATTAGCATCTCCTCCTTGTACTAGCTTCAACTTATCCCACATTTTCTTTGCAGAGGTGCACGTTTTGACATCTTCAAACTTAGCATCAGAGATTGATGAGGCAAGTTCTATCATCATGCAATTATACTCATGATTTTCTCTTAATTGATCAAGAGTATGAGGTCCTATAGGCAACACATATTTCATATCAAGGTGTTGAGTAACATCATTACCAATACCTAATAGGTGGAGTCTTATTCTGATTTTCCATGATGCAAAGTTGTCTTTATTCAACTTGGGCACATCTCGCTCGTTCATCTTGTGATCTTTTGCTCGAGCTGTTAAACTCCCTTTCTAAGCACACAAGCTCTGATAGCAATTGTTAGTAATAACTAAGAGGGGGGGGGGGTGAATCAGTGGCCTCAAAAATATTCCAATTAATCAACCCAAAAACTTATTACCACAATATTAAGCCTCTACTTATCTTCCTTCCTACAAGATGTATGCCTTCAAATATACTTATCAAATAACTACTGCTTGGAGTGCTTTGATAAACCTTATTCTTTATGTTTACTGAATAGCAATCTTTCAATTTACTGAATGACAGTAAATAGCTTAGTGTATACCGATCAATCCAGATTAGTTATGTGTAATGTAAAACACTAAAGTAATGATTCATAAACACATTGACACATGGATTTTTAATGTGGAAACCCTGTTAAGGGAAAAATCACTTGGGACCATTAACCCAAAATTTTCACTCTTCTAAAGTGATCTCGGTGAAGAGCCAACCCTGTTAAAGGTTACAAACACACTGTTAGGTGTGACCTTGTTAGAGGATTTAAAAGATTAGTTTGTCTCTTGATATCACGCATCTCTATGCTACCTTCCTTTTCCAAACTCTTCTGGTTTGTCAAATGGTATTTGGCATCTCATGCTATCTTCATGATCAAACTTTTTGATACTCCTTAGGATGTATCTCAATATATAAAGGATATTTAAATCATGCTCGGTTAAGAGACTTTATGAATCAATAGTTAAACTGAAACAATATGATATGTTCACATATACAACTTATACTTGAAATTTTTTAGATCTATTGTAAGCTCATTAAACCATTATGATCAATATATCATTTCAATACCTTTGCTCCACTTTTGTTCTGCTTGGTGATGCTATGATTTGTTACTCGGTGTCTGTAGAAATATTTATCTCTTTCCTTAGCTTGATTGATCAGGACCTTATGAAGTTGTTCTTCATCAGTTTCTCTTCAACATCCTCTTTTTCATTCACTCCCCTTAATTCATAATGAATTAAGTTGTCTCTTTATAGACATGATATCACCATTTCTAGGTTCTTGATTTTCTTGATCTTGGCGTGGTCCAAAATCTTATCCAATCTTGATTTAAAGCATAAATCATGTTTTATCTTGTATAAATCTTCTTTCCAACTAGACAAACCAAGTTTAAATTATTTACTTATCTTTGGCTTTATCTTGTTGATGAAAATAATGATAACAACTAGTTAAGTCTATATTTAGCTCTACCATATATATATTTTATTGTTTCTGAGCTCCAGTTAACTTTGGTTTTTTAACTCTTTGATAGCTTTGCTCAACACTCCAGTTCTCCTTGAGCTTCTCCATTGGGGTTGTCTGTCTGTCGAGGTTGTCTATCCTTCGGGCTTCACTGTAAAGTTCTTCTTGTCGGTTAACACTGTAATTCTGGCCGTTGGTAATGCTTGTGATTCTACTCTTCAGTTTCTTTGTTTGGGCATCACTATGACTTAACTTTTGGTGATCTCTGTCTGTCAGGTTCCACTAGCCGTTGGTGTTTGAAGTCACTTAATGAATGCTTGTCTTTTATGTATTAATGAAAACATAATATTTTTTCTCTCTAATTGTCTGAAGTCTTTGACACTTTGATTATAACCGATTAGATTATATCAAGTTGACATCAATGACAATACAATCCACTAATTGATTTAATGTCTTGCATTAGCTTTATGCATTTGGGTGATCAACTTAAAATCTTCAAAAATTCAATCAGTTACATGTCATCATTTAGATGAAAAACAATGATATAATTTGAGTGTAAGGAAACCAAATAAAAGACCATTTATATCTGCAAATCTAGATGACCAAAGAAAATGCAATATCGGCCAAATAATCATATTGAAAAAACTCAAATTACTATTGCGAGGATATGAAAAGAAAAATACACATGCAAGGATAAGGGAGTGATTGTTAGAAACACTGAGAGTGGGGGGGGGGTGAATTAGTGTTTGTCTATTTATTATATTTCAGAAACTTAAACATAAATAAAACATACATCCAATGAAGCTCAATACAAGAACACATAACACATGATATGATTATGGGGAAACCTTGATCAGACGAAAACCCCAGTGGGAATTAGTACCCACAAATATTGCACTAGTATAATGAACCTGTTAAAGTTCCTTTGCCCTGTTAGGAGTAGTCTTTACAATCCAAGCACAATGACCCTATTAGGAGTCTTAGACCCTATTAGGATTCAATTAAAAAACCCCATTGAAGGTATATGGATCACTACCTAGGCTCACTACCCAATAAGATGAAGGCTACAACCTTCTGATAATTGATATACACTATATCAAAAGTGAACTGCTATGATGACACTGATGTCTGATCAATTCCATGTATGCGCTGATGCTCTTACTCTCTTAAATAGATTTATCTCATACTAACTTGATATTACTACTCTTCTATATCTTTCTCATGCATATTATTCGACACACGTAACATAACTTTACATTACATACTTATATGTTCATACCCGAATAGACGTGATCCAAAACAAGACTTATGGTCGGCCCTAAAACATAATAAAAAACACTTTCGAGAAAGTCAACTTAAGCATGTTTAAAACATTACTAATTACATTATTAAAAACATATAATCAAAGGCGCTTGGCCGTTACATAACAAAATAATTCACGCTGATCAAAACACTAGTCGGATTTCATGCTCTGTCTTCTAGATTGCTGGTGTACTGATCTGTCTATAACTTATCTGTACTATCATGCCGTACCATGTGTGTCTAGAATTAGTATGTATACATCACATAGAACATATATCTGAATGCGGATACTCAGATTGAGTCTCTCGGACATGCGCTAATGTGCTGATCGCTATATAACTTTGTCTGTCCTATTTTCCATACTTAGTCATTTTTATCTTCTAATTTATCTTTGCTAGTTACTTAGTATGACTTTTTTTCCATGATGACAACACAAAATAAGTCATGTATCCTCAGGAAGTCAACTTTCCAACAATCTCCCCCTTTGTCATTTATGGCAACAAAAGAATGTGGCCAAGTTTCTCAAAATGACTTAGTCACAAAAAACTGTCTATCATAGTATCTTTTGATATATACTTATACTGGTCCCCATATATACACATTCTCTATTACTCCCCCTTTGACATTAATGAAAAAGGTGTACAAAAATTGTAAGTCTTCTAGATACTTAGTCCATGTAAACATCAGGGTACACAATCTGAAGAGATTGGATCTCTTTCTGCCAGAATACCTTCATTGCATCAACTGTCTAAAGATGCACGCATAAGGCATATGTCAACTTCTCCATCTTTATCAAATCCATGCAAGGACCTTGATCATATGTCACAATGGTGGCATCAATCTATTTGATGTTCTCATTTAGAACTGCTAGAGAGGGCGTAAGTGCATTTCTCAATTGATTCTGTCTGACACTTATCTTACTGATCTCCAACTTAGCCTTTTCAATTTTGTCCAACTGACCTTGATAGACATTGTTACATATGTTCATGTCTTGGGTAGATGTCTCAACTGATTTTTTGATAGTGTCCACCATGATCTCTGCCTCTTCTATCTTTTTGATATGTTTAGAGGTGAACTTCACTCTGTCCGTGCAGTTTGCTATAACATTCTTACCTTTAGTTGCCAACTCTTTCAATATAGATTGCCCAATCTTTAAATATTTTAAGTCTAAAGTAAATTTATTTACTAATTCATGCAATCTCTCCTTTTTATATTCATCTTCTGCAATTCTAGTAGTAGAGTCTACTAGGTCTGTAAAGTGTGCTTTGAATCTTTTTAGAATATTGTCGACATCTTCAACTGATTGAATCTTGGCTACTTTCTTGTCTGCAGGTACTAAATCATTCAGAATGTTAACTGACTCAAAGAAAAGAGGGTTCCTCATAACCTATTTTTATTTTTTCTTTTCCATAGCTAGCACACTGATCTTTATTAATTCCTCTTCTCCCCACGCATCTAGACTTGCTGAAACAGGAGTTAACCTTGACGACAATGAATTAGATGGTAAGGTGGATGGAGTGAATATAGTATTTTGATTGGTATCCATGCATTCACTCTTTACTAGTTTCTCCTTGATTGGTGTCTCATTATCTTGAGTATCTTTTTCTTCATTCAAGTCTATTGGATCATTGGAGGGGACTTCATCTTGTTGTGCAAATGTATCATCAATGCACATCTCTTCAGTGCTTACAAATTCTTTATCAAATTTGTCCATGTCTTTGTCAGATGCTTTCATGGATATCTTGATATTATCAACCACTATAGTATCTTCTGAGTCTTTTTCTATATCATAAGTTATTGTCACTGGGGGCGTTGAGACCCGTGGATCTGTCATAGGTGCATCTTGAATCACTGGTTCTGTAACCTGTTTGAGAGGAGCTGGAGTTACCTTTGTTGTAGGCGTCATTGATGGATATATGTGTCTATCCATAAACACTTGTGCAAACGCCTTTTCAGTTTCTTTTCCTATCTGCTCATACTCTTTGTTCATAATCTAAAGAGTCCTTGTCTTGGTTCTGAGATGAGGCTTCACCAGATCTAATAGAATTGTCTTCTCATCATGTGAGCATACAGGGAGAATATTATCCAATGTTTCTTCTCTTATATATCCTCATGTCTTCCTCAATTGCATGTCTCTTCATTAATTCCAGTATGTTCCATAACATATCAGGTATCACTGTCTTAAGTTCAAGAACTGACTTCTTAAACTTAATCATATGAGAGATGATCATAGAATGTATCTCAGTTTTATCAATCTCTTGATATTTTTCATAGACCTTAGCAAGTGTGTCTAGTCTACCTTCATTAAAAATCATGCTCTTCAAGACATTTAGACTTGGTTTGAATCCTACCTCAGGTTGAGCTTGAGTGTTCCTTGAGGATGGGTGATTTGTGGGCGCTTCCTTCCTTCCTCTAGAATTCTTGCTTGGTATAGAAGGTGGAGATAAGTCTAGGTCAATAGTGGTAGAGGGTGCAGAGGTGCTCTCTACTTTCTTCTTCTTCTGGATGTCATTAGTCTTCTCAAGTTCTTTGGCTATCTTGGCTTCTCTAGCTTTGTAAATATCTTCTTGAGTGACTCCATGAACTCTTAGAATGCTAGCTGTAATCTTAGATGCCTTTCTTTTGTTATCAACACAGTATAATACAGAATCAACTGCATTAGTCTTCTCTCTGTAAGTTCCCCATCTAGGCTCATTGGGATCTTTGGGCATAGACAAAAGGACCTATGCATATCCTTCTAGTACATGTTCCTCCACTTCATACCCAAGTGGATGAATCCATTTAGTTCTGGGCTCAACTGCCTCCATGCAAGTGCAGTCAGTTTCTACCATGAAATATATGGTTTCCTTATACTTTTCAACAATCTTCTCAGGTATCCTGAACCTCTTCTGCATCTTGATCCTGATAGATTTGATGTCCATGTCCATAGCATCCTTTGCACTACTCTCTAATGTGGCTTTTAGTGAAATTTGAGACATTGTAGGTTTGGTTCTATCTAGGTAAAGATTAGAAACCTTACCAACAATGTGGAAGTACAAGTAGATGACCAGAGACCCAAACCATGCAATATATCACATAGATTGAACTGAGTGTTATCCTTCACCATCCTTATAGCTACTAGAACTGTGGCTGTTGAAACATTGTTTAATCTGCTTGCGTGCTAGAACTTGTAACCAAGGATCATAGTTAGAAGCTTTATGTCATCTTCCTTGATAGGATCAACTGTCATACTACGCCTGTCACTTCTGGATAGGCATGCTTGCTCAAAATAATTCTTGACATCCTTGCCAATAGGTAGAACTGGTCCAGTATTAGGTAGTCTAGTCATGTTATGGATTAGGTTTGCAGTAATACAAATGAGGACTTCACCAATCTAGAAAAGATCATCATGAATCCTGCTCAACAATATTTTAACCCATTCTGGTTCATAGAATTCATGCGCATTCAAATATTTGAAGATAGGGTTGTCTGTGAGGTGCACGTATTCATCCTTGAATGAATAGTCTAGTTTCATCATCAAAGCCATGAGAGTGGCTATACTATTATCTCCAACTATTTACTTTTTACAATAAATGTACGCGCGGATGTCTTGTACATGAATGACTCCTAACAGAGTTTTGGAGAAAGCTCCTTCCACATCATCTAGTATGGATTTAAATGGATGCCTCTTAAATACAAATCTCTTCCTCTCTGCAATGTCAAATACAACTAGAGTCTCCATACTTACTTGATGATTGATTAAATAGGGTTTCACAAAAATCCAAAATGGCGTGACTGCTAGGGTTCCATTCCAACTTCTTAACCGTGCTTCTTAACCACCAAATCTGTTATGCTTCTATGATTTGATGCTCAGTTCTCTTGTTCTCTCCAAATTCTATGATCTCAAATGCAAATGTGAGGATGATCGAACACTTACATCTTTTTATAAAAGTTACTGCATTTAATGTTTACAACTGTACGTAGTCTTCATAGAGAATTCCAAACTTTGTTCTGAATGCATTATAGAAAATGCATGTATGCATACTTCTTTATCATGTGATCATAAGCATGAATCCATAGGCACATACTCAGAGGTGAGTATACTAGCCGCGTGGGGGTCCTAAGCTAGAATAGCTCCCCCTAAGAACATCAAGGTCTATTCAACTAGAAATAGAGGATGTGTCCACTGTGGATGCATCAACTACTTTGTCAACATCATTGTCCTTCTTTACTTCAACCCAAAATTTGCTTGAATCTTCTTTTGTTTGAACAAACTTGACTTCTCCTTTTTCTTCAAATAGTGATTTCTTAGGATCCTCTTGTTTTTGAGTTCTGGATCTATAGAACCTTGAGATGTGTCCAGCCTTACCACATGTATGAAAAATGATAGGAGGTCTGGTGTTGTTGTTCACCATGCTACACTTCTTTGCTGTGTGTCCATTGTAGTTACATATCTGAAATGTAATATTTTGCAAATTTCTTTGAGGCTGATTTCTCTGATTGTTTTGATTCATTCTTCTCTGATTCTGATGTGACTGATTTCTTTGATTTTTTCTGCAATGTATAGCCATGTGACCAAACTTATTATAGGAGTAACAATAACCATTGAAAGGTCTTACCTCTTTACAATCTTTTGCCAAATCACCATATTTATTAGATGCATAACAAGTTCTGTTAACTTGCTTGATTTCTCCTTTAGGTGGATCTATTTTAATCTCTGCAATATTTTCAACTTTCTTTGCTTCTGAAGATGCTTCATGTTCTTTCTTTCTTTCTTCTAATGAATTGATTTCAATTGGTGCTACACTATATCCAAGACCAGTAGTGTCACCTTTTTGCTTTTGTGCATTGAGCTGGGATTGAAGTGAATCAGGACTTGTGTGGAGTTTATCAATCTTATCCTTTGCTTCTATTAATTCAGATTCCATCTTCTTCTTTATGTTCAATTCCAAGACTTTCATGTTCGCTTGCAAAAGTTCATCTTCTATTTGTTTGCTTTCTTTGATCTTTTCTTCAATAGCAATTTGACTGTCTATTAGTTGTTCATCCAGATTTTCAATTTTATCTTTCAGAGACATGTTCTCTTCATTCAAATTTTTGACCATTTTCCCTAAATCACTTGTAGAAAAATCTTTCAAATCTTTTCTTAATTTCTTGATATGAATTTGTGAGCCATCAACTTTCAGTCTAAGTTCTTCATTTTCTTTTTCAGATCTATCAATATCTTCAAGAGCTGGTTCAAGATTCTTTTTCAAATGTTTTGCTTTTGCTGAGTCCATGATGTCCTCAAGTGGTTAAACTTTCTTTTAGAGGACTAGGGCTCTGATACCAATTGTTAGAAACACTGAGAGGGGGGGGGGGGGGNTAGAAACACTGAGAGGGGGGGGGGGGTGAATCAGTGTTTGTCTATTTATTATATTTCAGCAACTTAAATATAAATCAAACATATATCCAATGAAGCTCAATACAAGAACACATAACACATGATATGATTATGGGGAAACCTTGATTAGAGGAAAACCTCGGTGGGAATTAGTACCCACAAATATTGCACTAGTATAATGAACTTGTTAAAGTTTGTTTGCCCTGTTAGGAGCAGTCTTTACAATCCAAGTATAATGACCCTGTTAGGAGTCGATTTCAAAACCCTGTTAAAGGTATATGGCTCACTGCCTAGGCTCACTACCCAATAAGATGAAGGCTACAACCTTCTGATAGTTGATATACACTATATCAAAAGTGAACTACTGTGATGACACTGCTGTCTGATTAGTTATGTGTATGCGCTGATTCTCTTTCTATCTTAAAGAGCTTTATCTCATACTGAATTCATCTTACTACACTTCTATATCTTTCTCATGCATATTATTTGACACACATAACATAACTTTACATTACATACTTATATGTTCAAACCCAAATAGACACGACCCAAAACAAGACTTATGGTCGGCCCTAAAACATAATACACAACGCTTCTGAGAAAGTTGGCTTAAGCATGTTTACAACATTACTAATTACATTATTACAAACATATAATCAAAGGTGCTTGGCCGTTACATAACAAAATAATTCACGCTGATCAAAACACTAGTTGACTTTCATGCTCTGTCTTCTAGACTGCTGGTATACTGATCTATCTGTAACTTCTCCATACTAACATGTCGTACCATGCATTTCTAGACTTAGTATGTATACATCACATAGAACATATATCTGAATGCGCATACTCAGATTTAGTCTCTCACACATGCACTGATGTGCTGATCACTGTATAACTCTGTCTATCCTATTTTCCATACTTAGTCATTTTTATCTTCTAGGTTATCTTTGATAGAAACTTAGTATGACTTTGTTGCCACAATGACAACACAAAATAAGTCATGTATCCTCAAGAATTCAACTTGCCAACAGTGATGTAAACTATTACTAACAAATATCATCAACAAAAACTTAGTACACCACCATTAGCATAAATGCAGAAGACTATGTCAGCCCACACAAGTGAAAAGTCATAACAATATCCATAAATGAAATACCCATATCTCAAAGGAGAAACATTCATTCCATAAAATAGAAACAACCTCCCACGTCACACTTTAACTTTAATTTAGAGCTAAGAGGAGGGGAGCATTTAGCCTCTTTCATTCTCAACACAGTGACCAAATTGTTAGCCAAAAAACCATGAGAAGGTAGTACATTTGCAAATCTTTCCAATGTCTAGTTATCCTATTATCCGCGCATGAAAACAAGCTCAAACGATCTAGATTTTTATAAATATATGATATTTTTTTTTGATATATATTTTTCCAAGTGAAATAAAACATCTGAAAGGGAAGAAGAATTTTTTCCGAAAAAATATATTATTTCTTTCTAGCCAAATATTCTAAATAAGAATAGAATGGGCCACATCCCATAAACAAGAAAAAAAAGATGTTGAGAATAAAGAGGGTCATCTCATAAATTGGGATCTCAAATTAGAACATAAAACCAAAGTCCATCCGAGTTTATTAAACTACCAATACCAAAAATTTGAAGAAAAAGGGCATTGAATGCAAATATTAATAAATGATTCCATGAAAAATCTATCCATTGGAAAATTGTTATCCCAAGCCTATCCAATCTCATTCCAGTCAATATCCTATCTTGTACATCCAACCAAAAAAATTACCACCCTTAGGAAGGAAAGAAAAATTCTAAAAAAACCTTGAAGGTCAAGAAGTATCTAAATGAGATGATGAAAGAGACATATATCCATCCTTAACCGAATAGGAGCTAGATTTAGTCTTATTACAGATTAACTCATCTTCCATATCAGTAAACACAAGAGACCTCTTATTTAACTCAACTTTATAAGCCACCTTGATCTCTTGTTCCATCGAGATATCATTAATGGCCTTCCATTTGGCCACTTGATATGGACCAGAAAGATCAAGAGAGAAGTAATCGAAAACGTTACTACCCCATAAAGATTTTAAACATGAAATAAGAGGAGACCAATCATGAAAAAAAATTCATAGGAGGATTACTATTCTAGACCTCCTCCCAAAACTTATCTTTTTTCCCATTGTGTATACCGAGATAAATGAGGTAGAATAATCTCCTTGCATTTAACCATGAAATTCCAAATAGAAGAGACTTGAGGGAGAGAGGATGCATAAAATATTCTCTCTAGGACTATTCCCAAGGTATTTTGAAAACATAATAGAGGCACACTTTGAGAAGGGGTTTTTATAGTTTTTTTTGGAATAACTATGGAAATTTGGGACTGAGAGGGGAGGGGTGAATAAGGTGCACTAAAAAATTTCTAACCACAATTACTGATTAACAATATAATGCTTCTTGCTGATTATCAAGTTCATAAATTTGAAATCAAAGTAATGTAATGCATATAAAACCTTAACATCAAAACATTAAACAATTGAACTCATAACAACATATTTTGGTAACGCAAAAATCCCTTGTTAGAGGATAAAAACTGTGGTGGGGATGACACCCACAACCTTCACTAACTACAGTAAAAAGGGTGCTCAGTTAGAGCTACAAAGTTTAGCTATGTCTGATAGCTTACCCAGTTAAGAGTATATATAAGACTTGTTAGGTCTACCTGGTTAAAGGATTTTTACAAACTCTACACTTAGAGATGTACCCTGTTAGAGGATTTACAAATATAAGATCGGTTAAGATCTACCCAGTATTGGGATTTAAAGCTCTCAATACAATAGTATCAATAACTTAACAATGTATGTAAAAATGCATCAAATGTAAATGTTGTTCAGACTCTATGTTCTCTAATATGTGTTACCTGAATTCCCAAATTGTAACACTGTTCTGCTACGCTCTGCTGTAGCTAAATTTCTACTCGGTGCTCTCTACTCTGCTCTTTGTTCTTCAATAACAACAATAACAATAACAAATCTCTCTGTCCTTCTTCTCTATATATCCTCTTGTGTCTCTTACACATACAAAATTCATCCAAAATATAAATTATTTTTTCCTCTTAATCTTATGCATTAGGTAAGTTGTGAATTTCTCTTGACCATTAGATCTTATTTTTCAGCTCGGTGACGATGTCACTTTTACCTCAGTACTTGTTATTTTTCTTGGAAATGAAAAAAATTCTTTTTTCATTTAATCTCTGCCTTATATCTTCACTCTAATTTATTTAAGTCTTTGATCGTGTAACAAACTATTATAAATAATTGTATACTCATAATTAATATTATGATAGTCATTAAATATGATTTGATCACATTTTTGATTATCTGTCTAACTCGGTTGAGTAATTTCACAATAATCGGTTAAGTGATCTTCATCACTTGGTGTAATATCAACTCAATGAACTACATGCACTTAGTGTAGTGTGTCACTTGGTAATTGTAAGTGTTTGGTACTTTGTCAACTCTGTGCTTTACCAACTGGCTCAGTGTGCATTACTGACTTGTCTTATACATGACTATCACCTTTTACCAATTGATTCTTCATGACTCCATGACTTTGACTAAACTAATGACAAAAAAATATCTTGTACAAATAAAAATCTCCACCTTTGGCATTAGTTGGGCATTTTTGACAAAAACTTCAAAGTCATCAAAATTTGTAACTCCCCCTCGGATGTTACTCTCTATACATATCTATTTTTTTTCACATTTATACTTTTTTTTTTGTTTTTCTTTGTTTATCTATCTCCCTTTTTTTTTCTGAAATAAGTAAGATATCTATCCCCCTTTATTTGATTAAGATATCTATCCCCCTTTTTTGACAAAAGTGCCAAAAAGTAAAACTCATTAACCAAAAAGATGTTTATACCCCTATTGTATGCTTGAAAGTATAGTCTCCCATGTATCTCAAAGATTTTGAAGTATAACAATGTACTATGTGATATCTACAGATAAGCCAAATATGGTGTCCAGTGTGCTGACATCTGAAAAACTTACTATTTCTTTGAATTTATTTAAGTGTATTTGCATCTATTCCATATGGGGAATCAACAATGCTTGCAATTAGAGCAGTTCCAATCCCAGTTTATCTTCCTCCTATCTCAAGGAGAGTTGAATTCCCATGAGTTCTTGTATCCTTGAGTAGTAAGTATGGAATTCTCGAGGCTTGGTAGTGAGTCGCTTAAGCTTCTCATTTAGCTCTTTTTCAATATCTACTTCCTTCTTCTTGATTTCAAAAGTAAAATTTGAAAGAATACAAATTTTTTGAAACAATTAAATGATGGATTGTAGTTGAGTGTCAACTTTAGAACATAACTCGGAAATAGTTACCTTCTCTATGTCAATATCTTTCAGTAAATATTCTATCAATTTCTTCTCCATACTCTCCTTGTGAATATTCAACATATACTCAGTCATATCCTTGTTTGGTCCTTTGATTTGTTGGGATAAATCACCAACTTGGTCCAGTAGGGGTTCAGATTCATCAACAATTTCTTCAGGGACAATGTCCTAAAATATTTCCTTCACATGCTCAAGTATGTTTACCTTCTTCTTATTTGCAATTAACTTTTCCTGTTCAACCTTTTGTGCTACAATTTCAGCATATATAATGAACGTAATCATATTAGGGTCTCCCTTTTGTATGATGGTTGGCTTGCTCAAATCAATGATTTTCTTCCTCTTTTTTCTCTTCTTTTTCTCAATCAATCTTCTCTTACCAGTAGAGTGTTTGGAACATGATGCCTTAGTTGCATCAGGTGACTCGGTATGTGTACTGGCTATGCTTTCTTCTAGTTTTTCTTCTTCTTTCTGCTCATCTTTCAACTTCTCTTTATTATTTTTCTTAATATTTGATTCCTGCCGCATTTCACTTTTAGTATCTATTTCTTTATGTACATTTTGATTAGTTACTGTGTTAGTAGGTGGAATATCTTTCTTCTGACCATCATTGTGCTTAGGTTCTCCATCCTTATCCTTATTTGTATCAACTAGTGTCTCAGTTTCCATGTCTGATGTGTCTAGTACAAACTTAGTATTAACAATATCATCAATAGTGTAGCTTTTTACTTATGTCATGATCCATACACTCAGTAATGTTCACTTGTGTATCCATGACATCTTCATCTTTTGATAACTTCTTTGCATGATATTCTTCCTCAAGTATATCTTCAATAATGATTTTTGCATTGTCAGTAGTTAGATCAATAGGATCCATTTGCTTTGTGCTTTCCTTTATCTGATCAGCAATGGCTTCTTCTTGTTCCTTTTCTGTTTCATGATACTTGGTATCATCTATGTGAAATATATCCTTCCATTTTGCAGTTGTATCCTTCTCCATAGATTGTATGTGTCCATTCATTATCCTAAGAGCTCTTCCCTTGACTAGAAATTTGTTTGAATGTTTCTTTAATGCTTCAAGAATTTATGATGGTGCAAGGTCGGGAATAGTGTGAACAAGAGATCTCTCTCTCATTTCCTTTATTGCATTTATCTCATACTTCCATCTTGCATCTATCTTTTTGTCACTAATACATTTGAGGTCAATTTTAGACCTTTAATTTCGACCAAAGGCTTGTTAGATTGAATATTTTTTTGGATTTGGTCGAAATGTCTATCAAATTTGGCTTTTAATGTTTATGAGCCCGATTTGGTTGAAATTTGGACCAATGCGGGCTCAAAAACAAAAAAAAGAAAAGGTAAGATGCATTATTGTCATTTTATTTCCGATTGAAAAGTAGCGCTAGAGCTGAGGGAGGGAAGGTCGACACACAAATATTTTGATGCTTTCTGAGAAGTTAATCCTGTAGCTTGAAGCTTTTACACACATACTCGAGCTCACATCTGTAGGTACCTTGATCCTTTAAAATTTTTCATATTCTTAATGAGGGTTTTTCATCATGAGGAACAAACCAAGGGTTTCCATTTCTGCTAGCTGTAAGTGTGATTATTACAAAAATAGACATGGTTTCTAGACCTTACACCTGCGAACTTGCCGATAATCCCACCATCTACATTGGTCTAATTACTAATTTCTGTTCTCTAGTTTTAATTGCAATGAGGGAGGTCATTACAAACATAGATGTGGTTCCTAGATCTTACAGCCTCCTTGCAATATCCAAAATTTTTGATCGCCTCCTTGCAATATCCATGCATTGCATATCCTGCAATCATCATAGTCCATTATGCTTCCACATTTTTCATACATGTCTATTGGGGCAGTCACAAGTACAACATCTGATAAAAATCTACTTTTGATTATTCTTTGATGGATTTCCATACCCTTTCCCAAAGCACCAAGCTTGCCACAAACTGGGAGGATGTTGGCTAAAGTTAATGAATCTGGCTATGAATCTAATAATTGCATTTGCTTAAAAATCTCCAATGTATTTTGAACAAGACCATTTTGTGCATAACCCACAATCATTGTATTCCATGATACCACATTTCCTTCAGGTGTTTCCTCAAACAAAATGTGTGCCTTTTGTATGCTTCCACATTTTACATACATGTCCATCAGGGTAGTCACCACCACTATATTTGAAAAAAACCCATCTTCAATTACTTTTTGGTGAATTTCCCTACCCTATTCTAAAGCTCCCATTTTGGCACATGCTGGAAGAATGCTGGAAAAAGTGGTTGCGTTTGGCTTTACACCTCCCAACAACATTTGTTTAAAAACCTCCAACTATTTTTCAACAAAGCCATTTTGTGTATATCTAGTGTTAATATACTTCAAAAATTTAAGATTTGTAATACCAATGAAATTGATGATGAAAATCATTTCCTGCCTATTTTTTCAATATAATTTTAAGAATATAGTAGTAAATCTTTTTGTTTATGAAAATTAGGGTTAATAATATCATATTTTCACAATCTACATTTGATTTGTTATTAAATTTCTAGATTAGACTGTATATTAATTTTTAAATGAATGTTTTGGATCACAATTTGTAATCCATCATCACGATTTTAGATATTTAATATTTCTTAGCTATCCATATTATGAACCTGCTATTTGAGGACAAAATATGGACAAGTAAACATAATGAGCACCCAGTGAGAACACTCAAATATTTTTGGTACCTTTCAAGATTGTTAGTTAAATAGTATCAAGGATAGCTGCACAACTGTCTCATTTGGTACACATTTGATATTAGCTTACCTAGTCACATGTTGATGTGAATTGGATATCCAAAAAAACACATTAATTTTATAAATCTTTTGGGAACATCCTTAGATGAATATAGGAATAAAGTTGGTAGGCATTTGGAACAAAGTACACTTTAGCATAACTATGCTACTTTATAAATTTTCAATCAGATATTATGTGAATCGAATATTATCATAGCATGTTTGGAGTAGGTTAGGGCCATTAGGCATTGATTAACAGTTTCTCAACAATGAGGATTCAAAAACCATTTCTTATATGATTGAACAAATTTTTATATGATATTGGAATCTTTGCACTGACTGTTGTTTTTCTTGATTGAAAAAAAATTTGTTTATCTGCTCCCCTAAAATTTCCTACGAAAAGGTTCCTCATCGTCTTTTGTACTCTTGAAACTGTTAAATATTTCTTGATTATTTTCAGAATATGAACTATAATTTTTGACAAACAACTACTGTAACATGCTAGAATCATACTCTTAAAGCTGTGGGTACTAACGTATGATATTATTGGATAATCACCAAGAATCTAAGGATGTAAAGAGGTCTTGGAAGGACCTATGAATTGTCCAAAATGTCAACCAAGCTCAAATAGTAACAATTCATGAATAACCATCCGTAACTTATTTTTTTGTAACTGATGTTCCTTACTCTGAGGAACCTGGTGTTCTAAAGATGGATTTTGTACAAATTGGGAGTCTTTTCCATAAATGAGGCTATTAGCTCATTGTAGATCCTTCCACAGATCCAAATGGACTACCATCTAGTCATATCTAGCAAGGAGGCATACCAAAGGAAAATGATTTTTCTTGGTTTGCAGATCATAACAATGTATTGTCTCAGAAATAATTTAAAAATATGAGTTGACTGAGCCCATCCATTTGTACTGTGTAAATGCTCAAAATAATAATTTGCAGGACATTTGTTACTTCATTGCACCTTCACAATTGATGTCTGATCTTGGCTAATCCAAAACTAGTTGATCCATACTATGCTATTGAAACCTAATTAAACATAACATAATTTGGCACTGTGAAAACACAACCTACTTGAAAATGAATGAGATAACTCTATAATGAACAGTACATAATAATTAGTCCATTAGGTACAATACTTGCTGAAAGTTTAGAAAATGGGATCGCAAACTAAGTGGACTTGATCTTTGGGGAAAATTCATGATTAAGCATACTAGAGTTGGAATAGTATAAGGATGGTGACGTCTTGAAAATTCCCAATGCTTCACCCCTATGAGCAGTACCTGGATGCAATGAATGTTAAGTAGGACCAATTATTCTCTTGCAAGATGGGATATTGTAAACATACTTATGAAATATAGGTGGATGAAGATTGAATCAGAATCTAAGCAGTTGAATCCTAATAAAACATCACAAAAGATTTCCTACATGCAAAGTGTCTTGAGTTTTGTCATTGTCCTTCTGGTTTAAATCAAACTCACCATTTTGGAATAGATAATATTAGCAGATCTTTCAGTTGTGACCTCATGGATTTGGAGGTACTATAAATACATGTACATTGTTTGTCAAATAGGCTTGTAGAAGAGTTGTCCTTTGGAATCATGATCTACCTCCGTTATGATAGGATCCACCCTAATGCAACCTGATTTGTTCATCCATGTATCCACTGATATAAACTTAGTAGTGACCCACAAACTTTATATAATGCACCCTCTTACATAGGAGAGTTCATGATAGGGAATGAAAGAACACAACAACTCATCTAGCCAAGAAATTCACCAAATATCAGGGGCATGCCAGCAAATAATGAGGTCTCATCAATCACAAAAATTTAAAATTATGATCTTCAAAGTTTTTAGAAATATGGTAGGGGTTATGGAGGCTATGATGGCAACAGTATAGGAGGCTATGAAGAAGACACTTCTCATGGTTATGGAGGTCAGATTGGCTCCTTTGGTGATGGCTATGGTGGCTATGGTGGTGGAATGATGGGTGGCTATGGTGACACTGCTGATGCTTATGGTTCCTATAGTGGTGGTGGTTATGGCGGCAGCTTTGACTCACAGGTTGGTGCTCCATATGGTAGTGGTGCTTCCTATGGGGGAGGTAGGGGTGCTTATGGGGGTAGTAGAAATGATCGTTATCACCCATATGCAAGGTAGAATGGTTGTTGGTTCTACATAATTATGTAATCATTGTTCCATTTCATAGGTTCAAGAAATCTGGTGGTGTTGGGTTTTCTGATGAACATTCTCGGTTGTAGTTTACTTATGTAGTACCTTCTGCAAGTGGAGAAATTTTACTAATTAATTTTGAATTGTTCAATAGAATCTTTCAACACATTTTTGGGTAATTTAAAGTTATAATTCTAGCAAGTTAAAATAAGTTCATAATTTTCTAGGGCATAATGTGCCCTTATGTCTAGGTGGTTGTTTTCATCTGAGTTTCATTATAAAAATTGAAGAAGTCATCTTTTAATTAGGAAGTATATGAATAATTTTGGTAATAGGGAAGCCCACTTTTATTTTCTATTTCTTATGAAATGCACTTTTTTTGTAAAATCCATTTAATATGGCCATATTATTTTTTCTTATTTTGATTAACGCTGGCTTGGTTGTATCAGATATGATACTAAACTTTTCAAAGTTGATGCTTGTAGAGAGCATTTAAAATTAAAAGTTAAAACTAATCTTTGTGATGATTTGTTATTTGTACTGCTATCAGAAAATGTTATTCATTGTTGGTTTAGAAAAACATAAGGCTGACTATGTATGTATGATGTTGGTTCTGATTGTTTACGTAGTTGGGTAGATTCACTTAATAAGATTTTCATATTCACAAGTGCAATCATACAGGCATTATTGTGATTTAAACAATGCCTGATATGCAACTTACATGAACTTAAAAATATTTATAATTATCTAGTTATACTGATTTTAGTTAAATAGATGAATGAGTATATTTATATATATTTCATTCTATCCCATAGATTATGCTTGTTTTAAGGGGCATTGCTTGAAGCCAGTGCTTGTGCGAGTTAAGTACTCAACAAAAGATCTTTTGGGTAGATATTTGCAATTGTAGTTTTTTGTTTGTAGATGTTGTTCGTAGTAGTTTTTGCTCCATAGTTTTTATTTTTTTGGTTCAGTAATAGCTATAATAAACATAGTAGCCTGCCTTTGAATATGGTTTTTTAATTTTTATTCTAGATATGTTTTGCACTGTCTAGTAGTGTACATAATTAGAAATGGCTACCTAGTCTGGATATCCATTGGAAGTTATATGAGAAGGGATAGGCTGATGACCAAAATATTTGAATAAAATTATTTAGCTTTTGTTTCCCATTAGCTATAAATCTACAGGTTAGATTCCAGGTCGTGAAATACATAGACAACATCAAAAAGTTGTGTACAACTAGTGATACACAGGAATGGGTTCTAGAGCAGGATTAGTTCCCTATTTAGGTATAGATTTAGATTTTAGTTTGTCGTTTAAGTGGTATTAGCTTTTAGAAACTCAAAACAAATTTTAGAATGTATTAGCAGAGTTTGAATGTATCCTTTATGGATGTTATGATGAAATTTAATCTACTAATAAATTCTTTAACAAGATTGTACTTGATTTTGTTTGGAGTTTTTTATGTATTTTATTTTCTGATACCATATTCAGGAGCTCCATAATCATATGTGTCCCTACCACCATATGGTAGGGGTTTATAAATTTTATTAGGGTGAGGGTACCACAATAGATGAAGACCATGCCTAAACCACTTCCAAATACTTGAGTGTCCCTTGATCATCATCAATGAAAAAGTATGAGTAATTTGGAACTCTAATGAAGTTATCTCTGCCATATAGTAATATTTTATCAATTAGAATAATCTTGTAATATTTTAAAATTGGAATAATCTTATAATATTTTATCAATTGGAATAATCTTGTAATATTTTATCAATTTTGATTATATACAAGATACTAATGCTTGTATGTTTACATTTTGTATATTTATAGCCCGAATAATTGCCTGTGAATAAATTCCACACCTGGCAATATGAACCCAGAAAAAAATAACAAGACAATTGCTAGATTGTGGTCTCAGTTTCAAAGAAAAGTTGACAAATGTAATTATCCTTGCAAAAAGTGTAAGGGCTTAAAGAATTGAAGAATTCTAATCACAACAGCCCAGAGTCATTGTAGGAAACATGGTCACATTGAAGGGGGGTACGATTTTTGTCGATTGGTGAATGTGGATTTCCAACTGGAGGAGGATAACGCTCCCATGGAAGAAGATGATCTTATGGCAGAGAACACAGTTGAAGATGATAGTATTAGCGTAGCTGATAATGTGCCACATGACATGATTGAAGAAGATGGCATTAGCGTAGTTGATCAAGATGATCATGATGATGGTACTAGTGCATCTGATAATGATGATGAAGATGGTCTTGATATACCTATAATTGAGAAGGCATACAAGCGCCTATACCAAGGCTCCTAAACAACTCTTCTCTCTGCTATAGTGTTGTTTGTGAACTTGAAGGTTATGAATGGTTTATCCAATGTAGCAATGTCACGTATGCTAAGGTATGCCATTTTTATCATCTTAAATGTTAGCATACCATTACTATTCATTATATTAACAATTCATATTTATTGTTGCAGGTTGATAGGTGAGTTTTTGTTACCACCATCAAACATTTTGCCTCGTTCGTACCAAGAATTATCTACCATTATGAATAAAATTGGAATGAAGTATCAGACAATACATGCATGTCCCAATGATCACATTCTATATCATAAACAACATAAATTTTTAATAGAATTCCCCAATTTTCATATTAGTAGATATTGGTCAGATCAAATAACAAAAAAGGTGCCTCACAAGGTTCTTCGGTACATTCCCATTATTCCACGTCTTCAATGATTATTCAGGTGCACTATCTTGGCACAATTTATAGATTACCATGCACACAATAGAAGTCAAGATGACATTATGTGAATGCCTATAGATGGTTATGCATTTAAAGACATAGAAACAACATGGCCACACTTTAAAGAAGAACCTTATAATCTCAAGCTTTCATTGGCAGCAGACGGTGTCAATCCATTTGGAGATATGAGATCTGTTTACTCAGTGTGGCCTATTTTTGTTATTAACATAACATTCCTCCTTGGATGTCCATAAAGAGGGAGCACATAATGTTGTTAATAATTATACCAAGTATTTTTTCATTTAATATTTATCTAAATTAATTTAAAAACACCGTATCAAAATGGTCATAATAATTATGTAATATTTTTGTTCATTCAACTAGGTAAGTACCAAGTTAAAGATATGAACGTGTATATTGAGCCCTTTATTGATGAGTTGTTGAAGTTATGGAATGGGGTCACTATGTATGACATCTCTAGACCAATAGGACAAAGATAATTTCAATTCCACGCAATGCTTGTATGGACAATACATGATGCCCCTGGACTAACTCATTTTTGTGATATGTTATATATTGTTAAGGTCACATATTTTTGGTATGTTATAGTGCTTACACATTATTGCTGTATGTTTAAGTTGTGCATGATAATTGTACATGATCCAATTGTACGGTATCTTTTAGGTCTTCAGACAAAGGGGAAATTCGCATGTCTAGTTTGTGGTCCAAAGATGAAATCTCATCATTCAAAAATTTTAGGAAAGTAGGTGTTCGATGAGTTTAGGAAATTTCTCCACATTAATCATAAGTATCCAATTATTGAAAAAATATTTTTAATGGGAAAGAAGAGACAACACCAAGGCCACGAAGAATGACACCTCGTCTATGGAAGTTGGAATACAATAGACTAAATCACCGAGGTAATGTCACTCCATCTGATGATTTTTGTTTGAAATTTATATTTTGATATTGTATTTTATTTACTAATGATGTAATTGATACTCACGAAGGTCGTCAAGGCATCAATGACCAACTTCCTAGAGGAATAAAAAGTTATCCTAGTCAATTTAGTAGGTTTCCGTACTACAAGGATCTCCCAATCGTGCATTTTTTTGATGCTATGCATATTGGAAAGAATGTAATAGAGACACTATGGAAAATATTGGATGGAAGGCGTGACAAAGAAAAAATTGCCAAAATTTGTAATGACATTAATGAATCCAATCATGCACTAAAAAATTTCATTGAATCAAATAGCAATGGAGACTGCATAAATACGAGTGCCCTTTCTTGGTTATTAACTGAGCAAAAAAGTGATGCATTAAAAGAAGTCATTAAAAAAACAAAATTTCCAACAGGATTTGCTGCAAATATAAGCAGTCTTGTATCAAGGAAAGGTGATTTTGGGCTAGGGTTGAAAACACATGATTGGCATACCTTCGTCAAGGTAAGTCATGTTCTCTATTTACAATATATTTGTAAAATTGCATGTACTTTTTATTGTATTATTTTACAGTATATTGAAAAGATCATTTTTTAATTATTGCAGTACGTCCTACCTCTATCCCTCCCACACTAGTTTGACAACAGTGTTAAACAAGTTATATACGATCTTGAAAAATACATGAGGTTAGAAGTGTTATTTCTTAGACTTGTTGTACATATATTATATTTATGACTCGCTTTACTTTTTATGTAATTTATTGTATATATATTTTTTCTAAAATCTTGTTTATATGTTCTTGCGAGTTGAATCTCTTTTAGGTAGTTATCATCTAAAGAAATTGATAAAAAATATATAAAATATTGGAAGAGAAAAATTCCCTAGCTTATATGTGAAATGCAAAAGTGATAACCTCCAACTTTTTTCAATGATCAAGAACACTACCTCATACATCAAGTTGAAGAGATTGAATTGCATGGACCTGTACAAAGTAGGTCAATGTGGATGGTTGAGAGGCACGTGCAATTTATGAAGGGCTTGGTTCGACAAAGAGCACATCCTGAGGGTTCTATGGTGGAGGGATATATGGTATACTAGACCATGGTGTACATTAGTGAATATCTTCCCAAGTTTGCAACAAGTATCCATGTAGATTGCATTTGGGATCTCAACTCTATTAAAAAATTTGAAGGGGAGTACTTGATGGGGAAAGGTAGATTGAGGAAAGTGAGAGGTAATTATACGATGTTATTGTAGTTTATTAATTCTTATAAATCTTCAATATAAGTTGTTTCTAAGCGGTCTATTTATTTTCTTTACAGTTGGTTTTGAGTGGGATGCACTACATTTGTATATTGCAAACAATCTTGATTGGATGACGGTATGGATTCAAAAATCTCAAAAAAATGGTCGCTCATTAACATGGGATGGTGTTGCATCATTGGTGAAAGAAGCTCATTGTAATGGAGATCCCAATGTTACGCCAATGGTACTTGATCTAGCATATGGTTTAAGAGGTAGAAAGGTACATATAAGTTTACTAACCACGACCCATAAGTTTAATATCAACTCACGGATCGATGCAAATAATCTTGACATGTTTGAATAATTGCAGATCAAACACCACAAAGATATGTACTACCATGGTCGTAAGTTTCACATAAAAAGTTAGATGACACAAAGAAAACTTGTGATTCTGGGATAAGTGCATCTTTGAGGTCACTAATATTTCATCTAGAAATGACATACATCCTCAACAATTTGAAAATAGATACTATGACATTTTGGATGATATACTTGAGTGTGATTTTAATTCATTCAAATTAGTTCTATTTGTCGTCAAATGGTACAGGCTACGACTGAATCAAAATGATCCTGATAGGACTATCATTGAACATGATAGTGGATTTACAATGATTAATACAAGGTCATTTGAGCCAGTTGGAGATGAGCCCTATGTTCTTCCAAGACAACGTGAGACAGTGTTTTACTTTGGTGTTCCACATAAACCAGGTTGGTCATTTGTTGTTAGACATAATCCAAGAGGAAGGCCGGTAAATTATAATGTGATGGAAGAAGAAGATACTGAAGAATCAGAAGATGAAATAAATGATGATAACGAATGATTGTTACACAATGAATAAGAAGAAGAAGAAGAAAATGATGATGATCTCGGTGATGCTGATGATGATGGTGATGATGATGAAGATCATGATCATGGTGATGAAGATGGTGTTGATCAAGGCAATGATGGTCATGATGATGATGGTTATGATAATGGTGATGAAGATGATGATGATGGTGGTCACGATGATGATGACAATGACGATGATGATCAAAGTGACAAGCGTGATGATGGTGATGATGATGATGATGATGATGACGATAGTCATGATGATGACATGGATGAAGAGGATGATCAATAACATGATCAATGAAATGTATGTCAAGGTATGATCAATGTCACGTATGAGGTATTGACTTATTCATAGAAATTTGTTTGACTTGTATGTTTTTATAATTAAGTTATTATGTGTTGAACTCTAATGTCATGGAGTATATTTTGCATAATGTAAATTTTGTCTTCTATGTAATTTGTAGCTTACATATCATGTAATTTTTGGCTAACTTAAGATAAATGATTTACATATGTAGGAAATTTAACACCTTTGACATGGATCGATAGGCATAGTTTATTATTTGGTTCCCTTCTCTTTAGTTAGCAAAATATATTGATCCTACTATGTCTCTCATTTGATGGATTGTAGGTATCACCAAATAGGTATTTGTCTGATATGTCTTCCTCAAGTGAGGTTCATGCGGGAATAGAAGACAAAAGTGAGACATCTAGTAGGTCTAAAATAGGGAGATCAACTAGCGGTCAAAAGATTAGAAGAAAATTCAATAAATGAATGCAATTTTTCCTTGCTGAGGGGGTGTTAGGTTCTTATGATAATGAGACCAAAGGCGATAGGAAGGTTCCCTTAAGGTACACACATCTTCAGAAAGAATGGGTACCCAAAGAAATACCTCTAGTTAACACTATTTTTTTTGTTAACGAAAGGATATATCGCATAGCTCCATCTTCATTACATGGTTTGGGATTATTTTCCATGGATGGCATAAAGGTCAGTTATAATCAAGTTGTTGAATTGATGGAGTATGTAGGACCTTGTTACAATTAAAATAATTGGATGTAGATTGTGCAATATAAAAAATGTATTCGTAGGTATGCATTGTCACCAAATTATATACAATGCAAAGAAAATGATCAAAGTAGAAGGCTTGCTATGTATATTGATGGAAGGCCAAAATAAATAGGGAATATTGCAGGTTTTATAAATAGTTCTCAACCTGTGTCAACTAATAAGCGGCCAAATTATATATTCAAGGCACACGAGGGAAATCATGTATTTGTATGTGTGATAAAATCAATAAGTGCAGGGGAAGAGCTTTTGATAGATTACAATTTGAATCATGTAGATACAAAAACATTCCCTATCATGGGATTGGTAAGTATAACATTTAAACCAATTGCCTCCAATTAATATTGACTCCAATGTACAATCTACTATTTTATTAATAAATTTTTTTGGTAAGTTTATTACTTTGATTTCGCTGCTGATTGCTAATAATTACTAATCTTTGTCATAGGGCGACATGGATCCATCACAAGAAACAGGCAGGGATTTTCCTAACACACCTTCTTCATCAAAGGTAAACCTTAATTAGTGTAATTCTACAAATTATATAGAAAAAAATGTCATATTATTATGTTAGATTCTTTATGGATTTGGAGTTATATTGATAGAATTTTACTGATATTGATGTCACAACTTGATACTTATTGATAGGGAAAAACACAAATGATAGTAGATCAATTGCGATATGAAATTAAGGCGACATTTTTAGATGACATTGCACGTAGCGCTAACCCTATCTTCATGGATACTCAGATTCAAAATAAATATACTAAAGAAATTCTTAACCTTGTGATGATTCCAAAAAAAAATGAGGAGACAGAGGCACACAAAGATGAATTGATACGTAGATTCAATTGTATGAATGTAAGCAGTAATTAATCTTAAGCAATAATTAAAGTACAACAGATGTTTATATTTTATACTATCTTATGCATCATGATCTAAAATATGATGTGTTCTTCTTATAGGAGTTTTTGACACCTCTGAATTTTTTTCATATGGTGAGGGTTGTAGCGCACAACCTTCATGTAAATAATCCTTAAACTTTTAACCATTCATTTAACTTTTGTATGCATTATTGACTCAACTTATGTTTGGGATGCTTCTAGTACCCCATTTAATCTTTATCCATTGCAAATGTATTTGCTAATAATGTATTCTTCAGCTCATGATGAAGTGTAGACGCCTCCTTTGATCAACATTCCGATATTGCTGATTGCATTGTCCGCAACAAGGAGCTTGCAGACATCTTCCTTTGTACTAGCTACAAATGGTAAAACCTTGTTTTTCTACATTTTTTTTTATGTGCTAAACATGCATTGATTATTTTTCTTGCATGAATTTTATACACATGGACCTATTTAGTGCACTAATTGATACACCTACACCTGGTACAAGAACAAAGACCAATACTACTGAAGCTCAACCATTTCTTGGATCAGCCTGTGTTACTAGTACTGGTCCATTTGCGGGGTCATTGTTGTTGAACAAGATAAATATGTTTCCGTTAAAAGTACCAAAGCTTCCAGGTGCTTTAAAATTGTTATTATTTATAGTGTAATTGTAGTTTACTTAAACATAACTCATTTTGGACTGATAATCCCATGATTTTTTTGTAGGAAATAATGTTTTTTATGATAGTCTTTTTGAAATGACATTGAAGCTATTTGGGCCCACCATACGTAAAAGGTACGTAGCTTCATAATATTGGTACACTATTTTTCTTATCTTCCATTTATTGTACTATATTAAATTTATGATATCTAACAATTTTGTTTTTTCAAAAAAGGTGGAATGAACAGGATGTTAACTTAAAAAATCAGCTCATTAAATATTTAGAGGACCTCTTTGGAAATAAAACTTTGGACAGTGCCTTGATTCTTAAAAAAGCATCCAAACATTTAAAGACTGTGAGGGACCAATATAGAAGGGCTCTAAAGGATAACCCAAAGTATGAGCGTCCTCCTATGATTCCACCGATGGAGTGAAATGAAATAATAGAAGATGCAAAAGAGAAAAAGGCTAAAGGGTAGAGGAATTCAACCAGAAGATGACAAAATAAGGAATGACATGGTAGTATTAAGTAGAATGTAGTCATGTAATAATTAGTGATCTGTGTAAATATATAGTCTAACATGTTTCAAACTTTTTATAGACTGCAAGACACATCAAAAGCTACAGAAGCGAGATTAAAAAAGGTTGGCCAACACAAACTTGGCTCTGGTGGCTATATGAAACTTCACTCTCGACTTGTAAGTAGCAGCATTGGAATTTCATA
>MU224929.1:2209929-2232704 GCA_018584345.1 Thuja plicata
TTGATTTAGAGATTTATTTAATTCCTTCATAATTAAATACTATAGCCATGTTTTGAATTTGATTTAATCTGATTGGTCGATATTGATTTGAATTGTATGGCTATAGTAGATAATATAAATCAGTGATAGAAATCACCTAGGACATTAAATTGATTCAAAGAATTATGCCAAACAGTAACAGGGTCATTTGGACATAACTTGAGGGTATGATCACACTTAGGGAAAATAGGGTCTACAGTTGCGACAGACCGAAATTAGGTGGTTACACTATGAAGATTTCAATCCTTCAAAATAGTTATGCACTTCTAACAACTCTGTCTCAAAGAAATATAACGGTATGACACTTCTAATCATTTTTAACCTACATTTTTAGGCATTAGGAAGAAATTTATGTTAAAGAGAGATAATTATTAAGAAGCATTCCAAGTAGACTTTTAAGCTCTAGATTTTTTAAAAAACAACATTCCAAGATGAGTACTAAAAAAAAGTATGCAAAGTAACACAAATACCTAAAGATAAATATCTAGACTAATCACCGACCAGGATGCCATTGGTGATTAATCTAGATATTTATCTTCAGGTTTTTTTTAACATTACATATTGGTTGAACTTTTAACTAGCTTTGGTCAAAACCCTCACCAACAATGGTCTACATATCGACCATTCTGTGTCAAAATTCAGCGTTGTGGGTTTGTCATCCTGGTCGGATGGCCCAAACATTTTGACCGACATTGGTTGAAAGTTCATCGAATAACCTTGTCAATTGTAGATATCAATTTTGACCAAGACTGACATAGATCATTCAACATGAATAATGATGTGTCACAATTTTGACTAGTAAAATAGCGACGAAACTATTGGTGGATTATTCGACACACTTGGGTCGACAAATCAACTAATTAAAGGTTGAAAATTGACACAAAATGTATTAGTGTGTATAGTTCCTCTGATATCTTACCTACATGTTCAATAGGTGTCACTCTGTATCTCATTAAAGTTATCACAACAGCTTCTTCAATCTTCTTCTTATCTTCTTCATTCCTCTTATGATATTTTACTTGCCCAAAACCTCCAAATCCTCCTGATTTATTTAATCCATCCATAAAATCATCAAGAATTTGTGGAACTCATGAAATGTATGCAACTGGTATTGAATTATTAGCCTCATCAAAATTTGTTTCACTCTCATTACCTAGTGGGTGAACCCACAATAGTGGGTTACACTTTTTTGGAGGAAGCAATTCCTCAATAAATTCGCAAAGCAGGCAGATTAAGAAAGTACTTTCAATAGAAAGTAAGGAATTTCTATCAAAATTCCTGGATTAAGGGAAATTATAGTCAACTACTTTTGATAGAAATTAGTTTTGATTGTAACTAATTAGTTTCGATCAAAACTACTTTCTATCGAAAGTCTCTGATTAGAGGCCATTTGCAAAGGTTAACACAAATATGAAGTTTTCATGGCTTCGGGGCTCAAGTGCGGGGCTCAAATGGAAGAATAAGGAGACCTTCTTTTCATCACACAGGTACTTTGAACGAGCTTTCTAACAAATATAGATTTGACAATTTTTGAGTTAATTAGGTCTATGTTTTTTGACATGCATCCAATGTAGGTTTTTTATCGAATATAAACCTCCAAGTTTGATGTTCAATAAAAAATAGTAGAAAAGAGAATTTTTTTTTGAAAAATAACAGTGTCCTTAAGCTTTGAGTCTACTTTCTATTAAAAAAAAAATTGAATTTTGATAAATACACAACAAGTTATAAGCTATGCAGTCAAGGTATGTCCAAATTACAGTTACTTTACTCAAACGTTCATAAAATATGCAATAATAATGATAATGTCATAAAAAAAATTGCATGCCCTCCATATGGTTGTTACAAAACCAAATTCGAAAGAAGCGCATTGATATCTATTTTAGAAAAAAAATTTATGCTCTATAGAGTCAATGTAACTTTTTGAAAATGATGTTTTCAGAAACATGGCAGTTGCGTAGGAGAAAAAAAAATCCATTCAAATCAATTAAAAAAAAAAGAAAAAAAACAATATTTAGAATCTAGACAGAAAATCCTAAAAGACTCTAGTTTACTTCATCTTCCGATTTCAAATAGTTTAACGAGAATATGCATCCAAATCTGAAAGTTCTTTTCAAAATGTAGACTTCAATGTCCGTTTAGGCAATAAAGTGTAACTCACTATTGTGGGATCACCCTAGTAATAATCTTCTTCTTGTTCAGGAAGGTTGTTTTTTTCCTCTAGATCTCACATAAAATTTTCCTCTCTGTTGTGCTACCTCTGCAGTTTTCTTTTCTTTCAGTTGTACCAAAGATATGGTGTTCCTTCCAATACCTCTCTTACTCGGTGATGCCAATTGTAGATTTTTCTTGTCAACCACTATAATTGCTTTCTCATTCTTAGTTTTCTCATCCAATGCATCATAAACTCCAAGAGTCTTTGATAAAGTATCAATCATTTTACTTGCTTCCTTGATTGACGTAGGTACCAAAATACCTTGCTTGATTTTATCTTTGACTTCCTCATAGGTTCCATACCTCTTCTCATTAGGATCTATTGGTTTAGCTAGTAAAGATTCTATCTATTTTCAATAAATATCAATATCCATCTCATGTCCCATCGGTTTAATCCGTTCAACTCTCGATTCAATAGCCTTAATAATAAAAACATCAGTGTCTACCTCAAAACAAATGTTATCATGATACATAGCAACTAGTTGAGGTGGAAATTTGTATCTTTTATGCATCCTAGCTTGGAATTTTAGAAAGTAGTCAGACATAATTTCATCAAAGTTGTCTCCTAGACTCTGTATATACTCATTTATTTGATAAATAACTAGCCTATCGGTTTTCCATACTACATCTCCAATGGAGGCCGAAAATGAATTCTGGTAGTAAAAGAAAATACATACCAACAATGAGCCAAATTGCAATGTGTTGGTCTTCTCCTTTCTTTTTGTGTTCATATTTTCATCTATCTGCTTCAGTAAAAATTCACAGAGATGTATTTGGAGTCCTTTCTTTACTATCTTATATGCTAGATCTACTACTCCACATGGTACACTATCCACTCGGGATGATTGAAACACTTAGTAAGATATAATGTTGCATGGATATCTTAGCTTGGGATCCTCAAAATTAGATATTATCATTCCTCTACCATCCCATTGTGCTTTGGTTAGCTCGGTGAGATTACCCTTGTAAATTTGCTTTATTGCCTTTGGTTAGTCTCCAATAGGAAATCCAGTAATAATGTGCAAGGAATCCTTAGTTATCTTGATCAGTTCATCCAACCGCATAAACTGGTCATGTACTCGATTGAATACCATCCTCAACCAGTCGGGATTGAATAACCTCGGTAGATGAATTGCATGAATCAATCCTTTCATTTCCAAATGTGTGTTCTCATCTTTAACTCTTCCATTCATGCACAACTTGCTGAATGAAGCATCAATCTCAACTTCACACAAATCTTTGATTTTGCAGTGAATAAATGTGTGAACATCTTCAATCAATATAAATCGTGGTGGTATTGAAAATAATGCTCCTGTCATATCAATTTCTATGGCTATAGATGGGGGCAACTTGTATTCAGGGTTTATTGGCTCAACATTCTTCACTAATACTGGTCTCTGCATCCTCGGTGTCATGATAATCTCCAAATGTATCAATTTAACAAACTAGGGCACGCTCGATGAAATGCAGCTTTGCAAACACAACTTGGTAAACCAAATATCTCAAAAATATCACTCAATGCTCTTGTAAAGATTCAAAAATACCTAAAATTCACTTTGAATTCTCGACGGAGTGATCGCTCTTCAATGTGCTCAAATGCTCTTCAAAAATGTTAGGTTCAAATGAATAAATTGGTGACCTATTTATAGGTTTTCCATGATTGGGATTTCCAATGTCTTTAATTATATGCATTAAATGTGCTTGTCAGGTTCCTTTTACCTTTATACCGATAACATAGTCACTTTGTTTAACCGACTAAACAAAATAACCATACATTACAACTTTCAACCAAAATTTCACAACTTATCCAAGTACATCTTAATATGCAAATATGGATCTTAACTCTATTTCTTAGGAACTGATGTAAGATTTATAATAAGCATGCAGTTCCTACATACCTCTCACCAATTAGGTGGAGCTTGGTGCACCAGACTCGGTAGAGATGGTGTTGTCTATAGTTCCAAGTTAAGTTCCATCTTCCTGAGTCTTTCTCCTCCTTGTTTTTTTCATCAATTCTCTAATTTATTCAACAGTAGCTGGTGCACTCTTTGTAGAGTCATCTTCAGTTGGTGCATTTCCTCGATATCTTTAGTTTCTCACTAGGTGTCCTACCCTATGACAATGGAAACATTCCATGTCAGGGTTCCTCCATGATCTTTTGTTATACATTCCATGCATCAATATGAAATTTGCAAAAATGTGTCCATATCTTCCACAAGATAAGCATGAAATCCTTGTATTATAATCCCATGGTATAGATGTGCCTACTCAGTTAGTATTTGCGTTATCTCAGTGAGGCATCTATTTATCATTTCTTTTCTTTGATCTACACTCTTTATTTTTGTGACCATACTTGTTGCAATTCTTGCATTAACCATCAAATTGAGGTTTCCTTATGTTGTTAGTAAGGTTGGTTCTACACTCAAAATATTGATGTCCATAATTATCACATCTAAAGTAATAACCATCAAATTTAGGTGTACTTGGTACTTTTTCTTTCCTACTTCTACAGACATTAGCAATGTGTCTAGGTTTACCACAATAATTATAGCTTGACTTCTTTAGTTTTGGTGGGGGTGCAGTACCTTGATCCTTTCTATGCGTTAGATGATTCTCCTTTCCTGGTAGTGTTATTCTCATTGAATCCAATTCATGATATGTCATTCAGTTTCTTATGAATCTTAACTTGTTTGTCTAGTGATTTCAGTACATCTTCATTTCTTCTCATCATTTCATTTACATCCTTCTTAGCTTTTAATATTTTTTCCATTCTTTCAATTTAAGCTTTTAGTGCTTGATTCTCAAATTCCTTTCGGGTACAATCCTAATTTGCATTCATAATTTGGTCGGTCATATTTTAGTGAACTTGGGTCATCCTTAGGATTTCATTATCTTTCTTAGTTAACCTTATTTCAACTTATCTTTTGTCATCTTCTACAACTCTTTTTTCATCTTCAGCTATTCTTTTACCTTCAATCAGTTTGGTCATTCTTAAGCTATTTTCATCAAGATCTTTCTTCATCAAATCCAAAAGCTCGGTAAGTGAATCATTCTTTTCAAGTAGTTCTCTTATAGCAGTCTTAGACTCATCAGTCACAGTTCCTTCAGATGCAGTCTCAAGTGTATCAACTTGTTCTCGTGTAACCTTTAGTTCATCATGCAATTTCCTTCTTATCCTCAAAGATTTTTCAAGTTTCTTTCTTAGATCCATGATTAACTCTCGTGCACTTTCCAACTCAGATTCAAGACCAAAAATCCTCTTAAATTGTTTATAACCTTCTATGACTAAGATATTTAAATATCAGGTGGTCAAACCTTTAACTCAAGAGTACAATCTCTAATACAATTGTTGGAATAACTATGGAAATTTGGGACTGAGAGGAGAGAGGTGAATTAATACCACCAAAAACTTTCTAACCACAATTGCTGATTAACCATATACTGCTACTTGCTAATTATCGAGTTCATAAATTTGAAATACAAGTAATGTAATGCATATAAAGCCATGACATAAAAACATTAAAAAATTGAACTCATTACACTATGATTTTGGTAACGCATAAATCCTTGGTTAGAGGATAAAAACTATGGTGGGGATGACACCCACAACCTTCACTAACTGCTGTAAAAAGGGTGCTCGGTTAGAGCTACAAATTTTAGCTATGTCTAATAGCTTACCTAGTTAAGAGTATATATAAGACTTGTTAGGTCTATATGGTTAATGGATTTTTACAAACTCTACACTTACAGATTTACCCTGTTAAAGGATTTACAAATATAAGATCGGTTAAGATCTACCCAGTATTGGGATTTAAAGCTCTGAATAAAATAGTATCAATAACTTAACAATGTCTGTAAAAATGCATCAAATGTAAATGTTTTTCATACTCTATGTGCTCTGATATGTGTTACCTCAATTCCAAATTGTAACATTGTTCTGCTCTGCTCTGGTGTAGCTGAATTTATGCTCGGTGCTCTCTACTCTGCTCTTTGTTCTTCAATAACAACAATAAAAATAACAAAATTCATCCAAAATATAGATGATTTTTGTCTTTTAATCTTATGCGTTAGGTACACTGTGAATTTCTCTTGACCGTTAGATCTTCTTTTCAGCTTAGTGACAATGTCACTTTTACGTCGGTACTTGTTTTTCTTGGAAATGACAAACTTTATTTGTTCTATTTGATCTCTGCCTTAGATCTTCACTCTAATTTAAGTCGTTGATCGTGTAACAAACTGTTATAAATACTTGTATACTCATAATTAATGTTTTGACAATCATTAAATAGGATCTAACCACATTTTTTATTAGCTGTCTAACTCGGTCGAGTAACTTCATAATACTCGGTTAAGTGATCTTCATCACTCGGTGTAATATCAACTTGGTGAACTACATGCGCTCGGTGTTGTGTGTCACTCGGTAACTGTAAGTGTTCGGTACTCTGTCAATTTTGTGCTTTACCGACTGGCTCACTGTGCATTAATGACTTGTCTTATACATGAATATCAGCTTTTACCGATTGATTTTTCTTGACTCCATGACTTTGACTAAACTAATGACAACAAAATATCTTATAGAGATAAAAGTTTCCAAATTAGCTTAGCATCTAAAGAGCTATTATTTTTATTATATCTAAATCTCTAATACCAACACCTCCCAACTCTTTTGGGAGACATACCTTATCCTATGCTAATAAAGAGATTTTACTTTTCCCACCAATATTGTCATTCCACAAAGAAGATCTCAAAAACAATTGAAAATGCACAATAGACTTTTTAGGTGCTTTCAAAAGTAACATTCGATATGTAGGAACAAAATTTAACAAAAATATAATTAATAAGATTTTACCCAAAAGGGTAGGCCATTTTGATTCTGGGATAAGATTCTAGCAGATACTAAAGAAACAATTTTATCCCAAAAATTATATTTTTGAAACCAACCAAAAAGGAATACCAAGGTACTTATATGGGAAATAACCAACTTCAAAGCCCCAAAACTAGGATAATCTATTTTTAATTAAAGGAAAATAATTTGAAAAGAATATCTTTGTTTTAATAACATTCATCCTCTACCCCGTGAAGTCATAATATTCAGATATGACTTTCTTAATGATCTTGGCCTCAACCAATGTAGTAGAACCAAAAATAAAAGTATGATCCAAAAACAAACAATGTGTATGTGCTTTCATAATATTCAGAATTTCAATCTCTTTCCATAATCCTATAATTATAATAGAATGGATAGCTCTACTGAGAGCTTCAACCATAATGATGAATATAAACAATCACAAAGGGTCACCTTGCCTAACTCCTCTAGAAGAGGAAAATAAACTACACAGGGAACCATTAAGTAAAACCAAAAATATGGCTGAGGATATACAAGATTAAATCCACTTGACCCACTTCTCCCCAAATCCAAATTTCCTTAAAATAGCAATGAGGAAATCCCAATTCAATCTATTATAATCTTTCATCATATCCTATTTAAGGATCATGGCCAAGATTTTAAATAAAGATATGGTGTGAAGGACCTCATGTGAAACAATGGCACCCTCAGAAGTTTTACTACTAGGAACAAAACCCCCTAATTAGGAGATATAATTTTTAGGATGAGTTTATAAATTCTTACCGATATAGCTTAAGTGAAAATTTTGTATAGTATATAACATAAAGAAGTCAAACAAAAATCAAGAAAAGCCTTAGGATTGTCTATTTTTGGTATAATTTCAATTAATGTGGTATTCATTTCCTTAAGAATGGATCTATTTCTACAAGATTCTTCAAGATCCAAGAGGAGATCATTACCAAAAAAACTCCCATCATTTCTAAAAGAATAAAGTAGTAAAACCATTAGGACCTAGGGATTTTTTTGACATCATGGAGAAAACAACCTCTTTTAGCTCCAAAATGGAGAAAGGAGTCATCAACATTTTTTTAGCCTCCTTAGATATAAGAGAGGGCCTGGATGTAATCAAATTATCATTAAAAGTAATAAATTCAACAGTAAGTAGATGTTTTTAAAATTACAGATTCTACCGCAATGTTATTTTAATCATCCACCAAAATACCATTTGAGTCTTCAATACATGAAATTCTACTCCTCTAAAGTCTATCTTTAGTAGAAGAGTGAAATTTTTTGATATTTCTATCACCCTCAAATATCCATAAATCCCTTGATTTCTTTCTCCAATATGATTCTTCTAGAGATAAATTTATTCCATTTGAGTCTAAAGGGATTTATTTTTATCAAAAGAATGAGAATCCATTCCAATAGAGATCACAATTTCATTTAGCTCCTCCACTTCATTTTTTATTCTGGATTTTTCTACAAAAATGTTCTTAAAATGAAGTTTATTCCATTCTGTAATTTTACCTTTAAGAAATGCAAGTTTCTTCACAATCTGAAATATTTGTGACCGAGCCACAAAAGGGGCATACAACCACCATGATTTTAATAAAGGCAAGAAAGATGGATCACGAAAGCACATAGGATCAAATTTAAATGGAAGTTTCTAAGGAGCTCTATCTTTTAAAATATAGGAAAATGATAAGAACCAAAAATGGGAAAAACAATTGAATAAACATCAAGGTCGGACTGTAACCATTTTTTTGATAAAATAAATTAATCCAACCTTTCAACAACCTACAAAAAATCATTGGGAGGATGGAAGAAATCCATGATAAGATGGAGGATACCCTGAAGGAAAAAGATGAAATTATGTACGCTGGGTTTTGATCTGGTGTTTTGGTCAGCTGCTGTCTTTTTTGCTGGGCACTCCAATTTCTTTTTTGGTTGTTCTTGGTGCCTTTTTTTGGGAAGTTCGTTGATGTTGTTTTTTTGTTAATTTTAAAGCTTTTCATGCTCATCTTTTGTAGCTTCATGATGTAAAGGGTTTCAGGCCCCCTTCAAAACCTGATTTTACCTTTAATCAAAACAACCTACAAAAAATATTTCCTCATATGTCCATTCAAATGGACCATTCTATGTTTTGCAGTCCATTAAATAATTAGATTGTATAAAAGAGTTGAATTCTGCCATAATACGCTTATTAAGTAATATACCCCCTATTTTTTCATCATCCATTGAGATAGCATTAAAATATCCACCAAAGACCAAGAACTGGCCTTTAAGGAGAAGAAACAAAGGAAAAATGATCCCAAAGTTCCTTTTTCTTCAAAATCCCCATAGGACCATATACATTAAAAACCAAAAACTCAAGATTAGAAATTTTAGTTTTGATTAACCAGAGCATCCAATGGGAAAATGAAGAAACTAAAAAAAAATCAACCACAACATCATTCCAAAGAAAAGAAAGTCCTCCTGAAGCCCCAAAGGAAGGGGAAAAGAAAAATTTCTAAGATTTTCATGATTCAAATAGAGCTTCAACAAAAGAAGCACCTAATTTAGTCTCTTGTAGCATAAGAACATCACACCTAAATCAATCCACTTGATACTTGATAAATCATCTTTTGTTAGGGGCATTTAAGCCCCTAAAATACCATGATATAACCCTAATTATCCTTGAGGGGAGCCAGAGGTGTTAGAATTCATCGAATTAATAAGCCAAGATTGCCTACAGCAAAATAACCTATCACAAAGCAAAGAATGGAGACAACTCAGAATGTCCAAGAAATATGAAATATCATTCAGAGAAGGAATTCCCGAGAGAGATTCATGATTACAAAGTGATTAATCCTAATAAAGGAGATCAAAACCCTAAGAAGGGTGGAGAAACCTAGGTTGCATGAATAATTAATAAAAGAATCAATTATTGCATCCCTAAAGTTTAGCTTAAGTGAAATAAAGATAAAAATGGAGTTAATAATTAAATCAATAATGATTTAATTAATAAGTGAAAGGTGACTTAATAAATAAATCAATAATTATTTAATTAATAAGTGAAGATACCTTTTTAACTCTAAAATCCCCCCTTAAGATAAACTTAGGGAGAAGCCAAAAACCTAGAAACAACTACTGAAAGCAGGAAATAGATCCCGACAACAAGGCCTGATGAGGTACCCTTTTAGAATAACTGAGAGGGGAGGGGGGGGGGGGGAATCAGTGGCCTTAAAAATAATTCCANGGGAGGGGGGGGGGGTGAATCAGTGGCCTTAAAAATAATTCCAAAAATCCAACCAAAACTTATTTCTCAAATATAATACCCTCTAGTTATCTTTTAGTCCATCAAGATGTATGCCTTAAATGGTTCTAACAAATATAAGCTGCTCAGTAAGATATTCTGTTTATCTTTTCTAGACTTTACCGAAGAGTAGTAAATAAACTTAGTGTTAATTGACCAATCTAGTTTTAATAATGTGTAAAACAAAATTTCAATGCAATGAACTATATACACATTTGACACATAGATTTTAATGTGGAAACCCTGCTAAGGGAAAAACCACTTGGGACTGGTAACCCATAATATTTTCACTCTTCTGAAGTGAGCTCGTGAAGAGCCAACCTTGTTAAAGGTTACACTATACATTATTAAGTGCGACCTTGTTAGAGGATTTAAAACTAACAGTTTATCTTTTGACCTAGCACTCACTATGTTTTCAACAAGAAAACCTTTTGATACTCTTGAGTATCTCAATACATTAAGGACTGTTAAATCCCACTCGGTTAAGAGATTTTCTGAATCAATGGTTAAAATGATACAGTAAATGATATGTTCAAAATACAAATTTAGCTTGCAGATATTAAAATCTATATTTAGTCAAATAATATCTCTCTAATCAATATGCCCTTCAGTTCCTTTTCTCCCTTCCTTTCTTTTGCTCGGTGAATGCTCTGTCCTCTATTGCTCGGTGTCTACAAAATTTCTTGTCTCTATTCTTCAACCTGTATGATAAGATCTATATGAAGAGTTCAATCTTCACCAGAATATATACAACATTCCTCTTTTCATAATGAATTCCTTGTCTCTTTATATAGACATGATTAGCCGCTCAATCTCCTTGTTTTTGTCCTAGCTCACTTTTTGATACATAAAACTCACCATGCTTGCTTTACCCTGTAAAGATTTGCTTTAGTTTTATTCCACAAATCTCTCCATGATAAATGTGAATAAAACACACTTTAAATCTCCTTCATGCTTTGGTTTAACTGATAGTTAATAATAAAGAAATCAATCAGCCAATCCCTAAATATATCTCTTGCTAGCTAAGTAGTTTTGTCATTATTTAAGTTCAGTTCTGATCGGTCATCAACTCCAGTTATTCTCGGTGACAACTTCAATTATTCTCGATCATCAACTTCAGTTTACTATGGTGCTTGGTATACACTGTGAACTACTCGATGACACTTGCTTGGTTACTATTGTGCTCGATTTACACTGTCCGTCGGTGTGCACTATCCGTCGGTGTTTACTGTCACTCGGTGTATACAAAATTTTTGTGTTTTACCGATAACATAAAATTTGTCTCTTTAGATCTTCAAGGTTATGATATTAATTGTATGAAAAATCAGACTATATCAAGTTGACATCAATGAAAATACAATACATTAACTAATTTAATGTCTTGCATTCACTTTTGCATCTCGGTGATCATCAACTTATCATGTTCAAACATTCAATCAGTTATAGTTCATCAGTACCCAAGTAAAAAAAAATTATGTAAAGAGGAGAAAAGGAGAAAAACTAGTGGGAAAAACCCCTCTCCGAAAAGAGATGAAGCCTAGTGAAGGACTGAAGAAGCCTCCAAACTAGAGAATATCCCATAAAATAGGAACACAAGAAGGACATGTAGAACACCTCTGAAGCATGAAGCTGCAAACATTGTCAAAGAACTGCTCAAGTGCCCTCAAATGACACTACTCAAATTAGGATGGAAAACAAGGAAAACATCAGAACTCAGAGATACAGATGGTAAAAATCACCAAGTCTGAAGCCTCCAAAATAGGAACGAAAGAAGAGTGTCCATATGGTAAATGATCCATCTCACCAAAATGTATAGGTACTAGCCACTACATCTGGCTAGTATATAGGAACAAAAACTAAAAATATATCTCACTCCATCGAACGAAGGAAGCATATAGAACCAATAGGAAATACTCCCCATAATGCTGATCTGGGAGAGGTATAACACATACACCGAGAGACTACCAAGAATAGTTGCACGATGAATAATGTACAAGCACAAATAAAGTATGATGTCAAGGATGATCAGTCACTAACACACATGAGGCTAATGTCATGGAAGGAACACTCACTTGAAAAAGGCTCAACAAACCCCCCCTATGGCACTTTATAATATAGTGCAAGTATAATCAGACACAAAATGTGCGGGATCCCAAGCATGCAAGATGACACTTTATCTCAGTGCATTTGCAAAAAAAGATGCTACAGAAAAAATATGTATAAAATATTTAGAAATCACTGAAATCGATAGAAACATATGTAACTACTCTCAAGTAGTCATCCCATGCACAAAAAATGATCCCAGGACCTGAAACATCCAAGATATCCACTAGAATGCCAAAAAGAAAAAAACTAAATAAAATATAATTGGAGCAGATTTTGGTAGTGAGACCCATATAAGAAGGAGACCAGAACCATCTTTTCGATGCCATGCAGAAGTCCAAAAACAAAGTCCAGAGGAGAAAGATACAGTGAATAGAGCGCAAAATGGAACCCTGACTTTCACTAGAATAAAAGCCTACAAGATGGAAAAATCAGATAACCAAACCTCAAAATTCAGATTGGCCTCGAAACCAGCTTTCCATTCATATCTTGTTTGGCAAAAAATGCCTCCGTTTGCTCATGTTATGAGCGAAAAACCTCCAGGAGGTCAACACCAAATGAACCTCATGAAGCCTCAGCTAAAATTGGCAGAGCCCTGCTAAACTGACGATTCTCCAAATCTGGTCTGCCTCCAGATTTTTGGCCAAATTTGACATAAAAAAAGAAAATTGTTTTTTTTAATAAAAAAATGCACGTATTTTTTTTAAAGGAAAAAAAACTATATTTGTTTATTTGAAAAAAGTATTTAAACAAGTGGGGGGCTAGAGGCCTTGGGCCATCATGGCTCCCATGGGGACCACGGACTTGGGGCTTGCATGACTCCCTTTGGGGGCCCACAGCCTTGGGGCCTGCGTGGCTCCCTTGGGGGCCCGCGGACACCAAATTTTTGTAAATTTTTTTTGACTTTTCCCACCTCCGTCTCGATTTGCATGCCCAGAAAAATGGGCACATGCAATTTTTTTGCCTCAGATGGAAAATTTTCCCAAATTTGATGTGCCTTATATGGAAATAGGGTTTTTGGGCATTTTGAGCACATCCGTGAGGTCAGTTTGTGCCTAAAGTACTCTAAATAAAAAATCCCCTCCAGATCCAAAGAAGAACCTAAGAAAATTGAAAACCTTGGCACTCCAGAAAATCTTCAAAAAACCTAAGAACGTGCTGCTCTAGCAAGGCTCTAATACCATGTTATAATTCATCGAATTCATAAGCCAAGATCACCTATACAACAAAATAACCTGTAACAAA
The DNA here is from genome assembly GCA_018584345.1 of Thuja plicata. Taxonomy (NCBI): domain Eukaryota; kingdom Viridiplantae; phylum Streptophyta; class Pinopsida; order Cupressales; family Cupressaceae; genus Thuja; species Thuja plicata. The sequence continues at coordinate 2,223,669 of MU224929.1, forward strand.
GCAAAGAATGGAGACACAACTCAGAATGTCCAAGAAATATGAAATATCATTTAGATAAGGAATTGAAGGAATTCCTGAGAGAGATTCAATAATTACAAAGTGATCAATCCTAATAAAGGAGATCAAAACCATAAGAAGGGTGGAGAAACCTAGGTTGCATGAATAATTAATAAAATAATCAATTATTGCATGCCTAAAGTTTAGCTTAAGTGAAATAGAGATAAAAATGGAGTTAATAATTAAATCAATAATGATTTAATTAATAAGTGAAAGGTGACTTAATAATTGAATCAATAATGATTTAATTAATAAGTGAAGATACCTTTTTAAACTCTAACAAGAGGCTCCCCTCTTCTCATGAGTTTTTTCTTGGTAATTCTTACTATCAGTAAACTCTTGTTGTAGATTCCTCTTAGTAGAAACTGACCTACTGAATGGAGGACTACTTTTTTTCTTTTTCTTTGAGTTATTAGATAATGCAAACAAAGTATCCTGAATACCAGCATCTACTTCTTGTCGTGTCTTAAAACTATTTGGCTTCCTTCCCCTCTTTTTAGGAGACTTCAGAAGGGAAGAGGGAGATACAAGTGTTTGAACAAGAGACATATTAATAGTAGGGATTTGAGGAGTAGGGATGTCAATATCATTAACAACTTCTTTATCTGAACATATCACATCACAAGGATTATGAGAGGTAGAAATAGGCAGACATTTGTTAAAATTAACCAAATCAAAGTCAATAGAATTAACTAATCACTCTATGATTTCATGATCCAATACCAAATTATCCTCCTCACCCAACTTCTGAACTTGTGTAACTAGTTTCTCATCAGGAGAAATGGAAACAACCTCATGAGGGTTTATGATAGGTATTGATAAGACATCCATCCCAAAATAGGGGAAATTAATAGAGGTCTAACTGGTATAGTCTCAATCGGAATCACTTTGGTGCCTACATCAATAGAAGTACTAGGAAAACCTTGATCTTCATGATCTTTCGAAGAAACTAGAATAGGATTTATACCCGACATATTGTTTGGATAGAAATTTAGACTCTAATTCATATTTATAATTTTATTATATGCCATCTCTTGAATAGGTTACAACTAGATCTGCGAAGGAAAAAAAAACACCATTATCTCGCCTCACATCAACATTGACAGAAACAATAGAATCTAGATTAATCAAATTTAAATTATTTTTCAAAAAATCCTACATTTTAGCTCTAGTAAGGGATTAAATATCTATACGAGCTTTCTTCACAAGGTTTAGATCATTTTCCTTATCCATATTATTAGAAGGGGTAAGTATATTAGAAGATAATTCATTTAGTTTCAAAATAAAGGAAGATCCATAGTAATATAAGTCCTACTAAACCAATATGAATCCTTAACTATATCCTACCTCCAAAATCCATTAACAGATTTAAAATTGCCAATATGGGGGACAACAACACTGGGTTTCATTAGAACACAAACTTTCACAAAAAAAACCCTATCCTCAAACAAAAAATGTGAAAGAAAAAAATTACCAAATGAATCACCAATATTTTGCAAAATATCCAAGTCAGAAAATTTAAAGGGTAATTTCAGTAATTTAAACCATATGGGAATAAGTTTAGGTATATCAAAAGCAAGGTCAAAAAAGGGGTTCCATGAATCTATAAGAAACAATTCTACCAAACCAATAGAATGAATATTCTATGGTTTTCATTTTCATTTCTTTTGATTCAAAAATAACAATAAAAGTATTGGAAGAAACAACCTGAAGATAGAGTGCACCATTCAATTTCTTAGATTTCTTTTTCTTTAGCTAGGATAAAGACATGGTTTCACTCCATGTATGAATATTAATACCTAATAGATGCAAATCATGAGCTTTCTTATCCAAATGATGTTCATTCGCATGAACCACGGGGACTGGGAGCCATACCTTCTGTGCTTCCTTAGCCACACCATCCTTTTTTACCCCACTTGTGTTACTAGGAGTCCCAAATTGTAAGGAGAGATTACATCCAGTGGATCTTGTTTACCCATTCAGGTTTAGAGAAACCCCAACCCATGAATTGGTCCTTCCCCCATTATGGATTAATGAAACAATTATATCCTTAGGGTTATCTTTACCCCCATTAGTTTTTTTAAAAGAAACCTTCGCAGAACTCCTAATATCATTAGCAAAGTGACATTTCAAGGCAATATTTTTTGAATCCTGACGAGATCTTTGCAAAGGAGGAACAAAAGACCAAGCATTTATCTTACCAAACTGGGAATTTTTAGCCGACAAAAATATATCATCCCAAGATTTATTGTGGGTGTTGACCTCTTTCCCATACCTACCATGCCCAACAAGATTCCTCAAAAAATATGATCCTTCTCCTGAAAGCCAGATCTTTGCGGCCCCCTTCTTCTCTCAAATGTATTTTCCCTTGACCCATCCTAAGAAGGAAAAAACCCTTAAATAACTTGAAACTGACATTAAATATGGGGTCAAGAGGTTAGGTAGCACATGGTTTATGCAATACCACTTGGTGGTTTTTTGGGAGCTTATTTCTATAAAAGAAACCACAAGAGTAGTCATTTAGATTAGCTAGGTTTAGCATTTGTGGAGGTTGGAAGCATGACATGATATTTTTGGCTGCATGCTTCTTCACATGGAGTGTGTTTTGATGCCTGGGGATTTGAAGGATTTCATGGATGTATTTTAATATTACATTTATGAATAATTCATGGATGATGGATACTTTTGGAGGCTGTGTTTCACATTTTTGTTAGTATGTTGTCTATTCTCTTGCATGTATATTTTCAACACTTATTTGATTGATTTATGATGCGGGTTATTTGGAAATTAGCATATGTTGGCTACAACTTTCCTTACAAGTGGCATTGGAGCCATGGTTTTGGTTGTATAACACTAGGAGTTTGATCTATTGAATTCATAAAAGAATGATAGGACAATGAAAGATATGAGGGCTTGTTGAAAATCTTATGGTTGTAGATTTGTGAGGTTTTGCAAATCTGATTTTGCAAAAAATTGTTTCAAGAAGAGTTTCTAAGAATGTATACTTTATGAGGGATTTAGGGGTGAGCTTTCATATTTGACCCCATGGGACAAAACATACCTCATGGTTGTGTTCAGAGAGGCCAAGAGACAAATTTTAATTTAAAATATTCCCCCTTTAGTGACAGTGGCTTTGGATGCAAAAAAGTTTCCATACGTCTGCATGGTCATACAATGATAAAAAAAACTTTTGGAGCTTTATTTAATTTTTTTGAATATATATAGGTTTGGAAGGCAGGGGCACCATCCTCCAACCCCCACAATACCCATAGTACCATTGTAGGTACTTAATAGGTACTACGGGTACACCACAGAACTGTTGAGCCTATAGTTTCCCTAAAGGGCACCACATGGCTGCCCCTGTGGGGTACGGACTAGGCCCCCCACTTGGGGTTGATTTTTTTTTGCTTTTGAAGTTTTTCCCATCACTTCTTTAAAATTTTAAACAATAAAAAAATATTTTTAATATTTTTTTTCATTGCCACTGTTTAATGCTGTACAACTTTTATTTCATGCTAGAGGTTATTTTGGGTCGGGTTTGTGACACAATATTAAATATAAAAATCCAAAAATGAATTTTATGCCATATGGAGGAAATATTTTTTTGGAGTCCATTATTTGCAAATATAAAGTAATAGGCTATTTTTTTTTCGTGGAACATAAATGGGCATATGGTAATGGATTTTTGACCTCTTATAGTCATTGGAGAGGTGACTCATAGCACTATAATTTGGCATAATTTATTTTTCTATATTTTTTTGTTTTGATAGAAAAATGTCAACTAGAAATTAGAGTTACTTTTATGACTTTGAGAGGTCATAGCTTGAGCATACAGAGTTGGATTTCAGACTTTGGATAGTCAATGTAGGAGCTCTACAGTTTGGTTTAGATTTGGTGCATGTTTGATATGATTTATTTTTTATATTTTCATATGATTTATTTATAGGTTCTTTTGACTATGGTATCATTATGAGTTTATGACATGGTACGTATTGGAGATTCAAAGTTTATGTCATTGTAAAGTCAATTTTACATATCTTAGATTTATCTCATGTTGACATGTTTATCAATGTTTGGTTTGGATATGTATGTTGCATTGTTGGGTCTACAAGTTGTGTAGTATTTTAGGTGGTCTATACGTACAACCTACATATATGGATTGGATATGAGTTGTCTATTCCAAGAGATCTGTCATTGTTGGTGCATATTCAAATTGGTTGCATGGTATTTGTCACTTTGTTTGTTAATTTTTTATCATGTCGAGGAGAGGAGATGTTACTAGGTGCAATAATGGTGGAGGACCTATGGTATTGACATTATGGTGTTGACATGTTGGAAACATTGAGATTTAGATGCTTATTTTATGGATATGATCATGGTGCCATAGATATTTCTTGTGTTTAGAGATTTTTGCATGACATGATTAGATTTGCAGGTGCTTTGATTGGAATCCTAATTTGGTTATAGTGAAATATCTTCCTGGTTTAATATATTGGTTACTTTGGTTTCTTTTAGGGAGATTATGATGTGCACTTTGAGTTCTTTGATGATGTGAGGCCTTGGTTAATTCTAATGTTAGAGGATGGTTTTATAATAATGTCATAGATAAGTTACATACACTTTTAGTGGGATATTTTGATAAGGATGATGTGTTGGTGTAGGATTGGTTTTAATTATTGGTTGGGAGATTTATATCTTCTTGGAATGGATATCTTGTTGTCACTTGATATTATTGACAGATCACTTGTGTCTGAATACTTGGAGGATCTTCATTTAGAAGATGGATATAACAATGTGACGTGTGACTCAGTATCACGATTTAGTGGGAATTTTTGGTAGTAATGTAGATTAATCATTCGATGGTGAGAGATCTTCTTTGTGTTCCAAATGTTGGAGGATGCCTTAGATCTTGTTCTGATTAAGTAAAAATAGGTTTTACAAGGACCCGAAACCTTTAAACAAAGTTATACAAATATTCAAAGAAAATACAACAACAACTGTGCCGAGGCACCAAAAAAAGACAACTGACAAAAAAAGCCAACAGACAGACTAGCTAGCAAATATCGCAAAGATAAACATGTAAAATAGGGACAACACAAAAAATGGGAGGGCCTAGGAAAAGATAGCTACATACCATCAACCATTTCCTAGGCCTGAATCACCATAACTTCCATCTGATTGATAGTATTTTTGAGGTCACCTTTGTCCTTCTCTTTTTCCTCCCTTGGGCTCGTCTTTTTGGTGCTAGCCCTTGTGTGAGTTTCCGGGCCAGCCACATCCTTGACAGCTTGGCCATCCTTATCTCCAGTATCCTGCTCCAGCTTTTCCTTTAAACTCTTAGCCTACCCTGTATAAGCTTTGAGACTCTTCAGAGATTGGTCCCCGATCTTACAAACTGTGTCCTCTAGCTTGTCCACCTTGGCCTTCAGGTTCTTGATCTGCCTCATGATGTCTTCTTCAGCAACTCTGTCCTCAAAGCCCTTGAACTACTTTTCCAATTTGCTGACTTTGTTCACCAATTCAACCTGTGCTTCCAAATTCCCAACGACCTCTTTTATTTCCCCCAGACACTTAGCAACAGATTTCTCCCCAATACCATCACATTTTAAGATGTTCATTTCCAAAGAAGGGTCTTTCAATTGCGGAAGGGTCTTTCACATTTTATGAGTCACTAGTTAGAGATGGTTATATTCATGGTCATTAGAGATATTGACATCTTGAGGACTCAAAGGGTCCTTAGTTGAGGTGTGGTTTATGATTTCATTTGACATGTTATCCTTGTTTGATATGATGGTTCATTACTATGTCATAATGTATCCTTGATTATAGATTTGAGTTTTTGGAATAATATGGCTATTTGATATGAACATGTTATCTCATAGGAGGAGATGGTTAGATCATGTTGCCATGTTATGTTCCCAATTTTCTAGTTGGATCTTTGACATCAATCTTGGTATAATTTCTTAGTATTGAGTACATTGATCATTTTCTTGATAATTCATGATGGTGTTGTGTTGCATTTTGAGTTTAGCATGGGTTGATCGATTTCAAGTGCTCATGGATACATGGAGATTTAGGTGATGCTAGTATTCTCTTATAATTAGAGATAGAGATGATTGGTAGTTTCAATGGAAATACCAAGGAGCATTCACCTTGTATGGACTTGAGAGGAGAGTATTCTTGGAAACTTAGATATCTTTATGAGCATTCTTCTTCCCACTCTTGGTCTACTCAGCGGTTTGCTACTTGAGAGGTATTTCAAATTGGTCATCTTAAAGTGTATTATGTTTATTCTTATCTCTCATAGCTATGGATATTGAGCTATAGGTATATGGTTATATTTGGAGGATTTAATTTGAGAGATGTTTGGCATTGGTTATATCCTTGTGCATTTATATTGTTATTATGATATCACTATGATTGAGTTTAGAAGATGGTTTATTGTGTGTATTCCTTGGATTGGGAATGGTATTGGTTTGATCTTATTGGTTATGATATGCTTACATCCATGTTGATAATATGATATATATGTTGGTTGGGTCCAAGGGATTGAATGGGTTTGGGTTTTGTTATGAATTATTAGTTGGGGTTTCATGGAGGAGATCATGCTTGACATAGTTGTAATTTAGAGGTGTATTTCTAGGACATGCTATAGGTTTTTATTTTTATTATTTTTCTCTTTGGTCTTGGTTATCTTCCTGGATGTTCAATTTTACACTACATGAGATTTGGGATTGGTTGGAGCTATGTGATCACTAATTTGTGTTCATGTGTTGTCATGTGAGAGATTACACAGAGGTTCCTTTTATCTCTTTCCTTTTTCAGTTGTGGAGAACATGGGAGAGAATTGGATACTTTTTGTGAGCTCTTTGTACTTGTAGGTTATTGGTTCACAAGTTTTCTCTTTTCATTATATGGTTTCTTCCATGATTTTATTGTTCATATGATTTGGTTGGCTAGTGACATATTATGGGAGAGTATGCAGTTGTGTGGGTTTCATGTGTGGATCATTGTGGGAATTCCTTGATACTACAGGTTAATGGTTACACTTTCAATGTAATGTTGTCAGTGGATATATTTTAGATTTGATATTACCTATGTAGTGGGAGCTTCTAGGTGTGCATGTGGTAGTCATTGAACTTGGAGCTTGTGGTTGCATGTTAAAGGTTGTATATGTTAATGATATGAGATTCACTTGATATGTTTTGTATACCTTGGAAGTATGGATAGTTTGATGTTTTAGCACTTACTGTGGGTACTATTTTAGCTATGGTTATTGGTTCTTGATAGATACCAATGCATTTTATCTCCGGATTAAGTTTTTTTGTTTGGGACATAAGTTGAGACAAGACTTATAATTCATTTGCGATGGGTTGTGTGGCTTTATCTTTGGATGAATTCTATGTATGCCTAGTGGAAATGACATGATAAAGGGTGGGAGCATACATGCATGAGCTAGTGATCACTTTGTTTCTTGTTGGAGGTATTCCAATGGAGCACATGGAGCAGTATGATTCATGATGGTACATGTCGCTAGATGGATTGTTATCTTGTTCATGTTTGTATTTACTTATTGAACATTATGAAATGTATACAATAAGTGGGAGAATGAACTGGGAAATAGGTTTTGTAAACCTTGCATAATAATTTTTACTATTACATAATATTTTATTTTATTATGTAAATATTGTACCTAGGAGAACTTAGATGGATGTGCAACACGTAGAGATTAATGTGGAGTATTCTCGAGGCCACTTGATGTTGTATTGTAATATTATGATATTATAATTATTATAATTGTATCGTCAAAAAATGAAAGCACTTCCATTTAGGACTGGTTTAGCCCTCTGAGTAAGTGGTTTGGGGTCGTGTTAAATTCCTTGAATGGGTCTTTGACTTGGATATGGTTTTTCCCCTCTTCTGCCCTATTTTCCACTTCTCTCCTACCTATTTCTGGTATCCTGCTCTAAAATCTTGAGCTTCTTGACCTCAGGGTCAAGGTTGAATTTATGGGTCAAGGTTGACCTCAACCCTGACCTAGATCAAGGTTGACCCTGACCCTGACCTAGGTCAGGGTCGACCTCGACCTTGACCCAGGGTCCAAATTTCAAATTCTAGAGATTTCTGGATGTCGGGGTTTGGAAAGAATTATTTCTCGCTTCCAAGTCGGCTGTTTCGGACTCTGAAGTAATGACTCTTAAAATGATATTTAATATAGGTCCACTTCTAGGGGTATATGCCTAATTGGAATTTAATTCTCCTATTTTAGCCTCTCTAGAATTTTATACCCTAGACTTGTATATAAGGAGGTCTTCTCCTCTCATTTTCAATCATCCACACACATGAACCTCTACGCATAATCTATCAAAAGAATTCAAGTATTCAAGAATTCAAGCAATCAAAAATTCAAGCATTCAAGATTCAATTCATCAAGTAGATCCATTGGTGGCCATTGAAGGATTCAAGCTCTATGGAGCCCTTTTTTTGAAGATTTCTCCATCCACATCCATTCAAGATTCTTCCTATTCCAAGATCCATTCAATATTGGTGTTGAAGATCTAAAGGAAATTGATTTGAGACATCCTACATCCTACATTCTACATTCTACATCCTACATCCATTTGGGGCATTCATACTTGTGGATCTAAGGATTCAAATCATCCACAAGGGTTTTGATGAAGGGTGCTCCCCTTAATACCACAAACACATAACATAAACAGAGAAACAACCACAATATGCAAGAACAGAAAATTGGCTTCTTATTATCTCCACAAATGCGGAATTACAAACTTTCAGAATTACAATATGCAAAGCCACATGGGCATTCCCTTACAATATTCTGTAGGACAAAGCCTCGAATTATTACCCAGATCTACTACCCAGAACTATTCTGAACTGCCTAAGACAATAATACAGCCTTCCTTATATAGGCAATTTTCCACCGCCTGGGAAGGTTCCAGAATAAGGCCGACCAAACTT
>MU224929.1:2232902-2246697 GCA_018584345.1 Thuja plicata
TACCAAAAATAGTAACTTTCCATAAATAGCAGCTCTGCACAAAATAGCCCTTATTGAATATAAAAACAGAAATATTTTTGGGTGATGCAAGATTGCTCTTACACCCAGGATGCTCCTGCATCAGGTTTCAACATAAGCAAGGTGAATTGTTCTATTTACTTTGTTTATTACTGCAATTTCAATTCTATTATAAGGTTAATTCCAAAATTGGGGTTTGACCCCTCCCCCCAAAAAAACAAAAATCATTTTTCTTGTAGGTACAGGTATAGAACAATGAATTACAGAGAAGATTTGGATACCTTTTTTGGAAAACTTTCGGGATCCACGAACAGAATTTCCATCAGAGCAGCGCAGGTTAAGGTCGACATAAAGGGTTCAAGGTCGAACTGTATTTGGGTCAAGGTCGACCTGGAGTAGAAAAGGAAAATATTTCTGGGTTTTCTCCGTCTCTATGTTTCTATTCCAGATCCGGTTGCAGAATTTCCAGAAACTCAATACAGACACCAGAAAATAATAATTTCCAGATCTACTATACTTTGAGGTTAGTATTTGCCTTCAATTCATTTCAATTAAGGTTTTAATATTTCTAGATCTATTACACAATTTCCTTCTCTCCCCGCTCATTCATTCACAAAACACAAAAAAAATTGGGAATGTAAGGTTTTCCTCCTTATTTCCAATCGATTGATTCATTTGTGCATTAATCATTTTCTCGTGGTTGATCAATTTGGATCTTTCCTTTGTAAATTTGGGGCTAGGAGGAGAATCTTACCTTCCCCAAACCTTTAAAATGTAAAGGGAATCACATCTCTCTCTCTCTCTCTATATATATATATATATGTGTGTGTGTGTGTGTGTGTGTGTGTGTGTGTGTGTGTGTGTGTGTGATATTTTTCTCTTTACAATAATTATTTAATATTGTACACCTTAAAGAAATTAACAAAGTATCCAATATCAAATTTGGGGTCAAGGGGTTAGGTAGAACATGCTCTTAGCACATGATTTATGCAATACCACTTTGTAGTTTTGTGGGATTTTGTTTCTATAAAATCAACCACAAGAGTAGTTGTTGAGGTTTTGTTAGTTTTAACATTTGCGGAGGTTGGAAACATGGAATGGGATGTGTGACTACATGCTTTTTCACATGAAGTGCTTGTTGATGGTTGAGGCTTTGAAGGATTTCATGGATGTTTTATAATGTTGCATTTCTTAATAATACATGGATGATGGATGCTTTTGGAGGTTGGGTTCTTCTCTTGTGAGGGTTTTCCCATAGTATATCTTGTTTCACATTTTTTAGGTATGTTGTCTATTCTTTTTCATGTAGGTTATAAGCACTCATTTGATTGATTTATCATGTGGGTTATGTGGAAATAATCATATTTTGGATTCAATATTCCTTACAATTTAGAGGTTGAGGCCAATGGATGCGATTTTTTTTCCTTTATGGTGATTTCGAGGAGGATATTTATATGACACAACAAGAGCATTATTTGATAAAAAGTATAAGTAATTTGGTTTCTTAATTGGATAAATATTTGTATGGAATCACATAGACTCCTAGGATGTGGTACTATAAATTAGATACATATATGTTGAGTTTTAGATCTGAGCATTTCTATTAAAATCTTCAAGCTTATTATAAATTTAATGGTATTTATTTCCTGTGTATTGCATTATATGTTGATGACATGTTATTCATATGTAAAAGGAAATATATGATTGCAAAACTAAAGTCTCAACTTTCTTATAACTTTGAAATGAAAGATATTGGGGAAACTAAACACTTTTTTGGGATGTAAATTAGAAGAGATAGAGTGAACAAAAAGTTATGGTTAAAGGACAAATCAAGCATGTGAATTCAGTTTTACAAAGGTTTAACCTGTAAGATTGTAGACCATTATGTGTTCTCTTTATAGTTGGAAGAAATTTATCTATTTTGAATTGTCCTAAATCCCCATCAAAGATGGAATCCATGAGGAGAGTTCCTTACTAGAGTAAGCTATATTTAGTTCCTAGATTATTTAAAAAATCAAAGATCTTGGAAAAATAAACCTACAAAACAAATATATTGGTGGTTTTGATTTTTTATTTAAAAGTTATCTTTGACTATTGAGAGACAAGTTGCACCACTTGGTTTGTCCATATATTAGACAAGATGTTAATATAAAAAATAAAAATAAAAATAAAAATTACAAATTAAAAAATAGTGAAAGTGTTGTATCATAGAGTGTAAGTGCTAAACCATGTAATTTGTGATATATAAAGGACAACTGAACGTCGATAACCAAAATGCAAGTAGTGGATTCTTGGAGGAGTTCCAATGCCATATTTTGAGGTGTTTGAAATATAATTTTTATAGAAACAAGAAGGAGAAAAATAACACCTCAATGCTGAGAGGAAGAAAATTTGATGAAGGGTTTCCAGATTAGAGTTTTCAAAAATCTTTCTCATGTACAATAAAAGCCCCAATTAGGAAGAGGAAAGTGTTGAGAGGAGTATTTACATGAGTAGTTTACTGATTTACATTAGATTTGTATGTATAAAAATACAAATATTACTTAAAAAAATCAATTTGAATAATAAGAATGTTTCTTACATAATGTGTTACTTTGAGAGTTATTTAAAAAATGAGTTGTTCAATTAAAGTTTAATTACATATGCTTGTGGTATGAGAGTTTATGTAGTGTTATGAATACTTTAATAAGTTGTTTGAAAATGACCCTCATCCTTGAATTGCATCATATGATAAAAAATAAATTATTATTTAATGAGATTATGGGATGACATAATACTATTATATTATTAATATAAATGATGATATAGTATTAATTAATAAGACAAACATTTTAAATGTGGGATATGAATATTTATTTTTAGTGCTGAACACATTCATATGCTGAGAAGGAGGGGGTGAATGAACATGCACAAAAACTTAACTATTTTATCACAATCTCTAATGATTAGCTTTAGTCCAACTAACTATGTGTAAATATATTTTAATGATAACACACACACACACAAACACACACACACACACACACACACACACACACACACACACACACACACACACACACACACACACACACACACACACACACACACCAAATTTAAATGGAAACCCAATGTGAGAAAAATGCAGCAATATTTTACTCACAATATGAATATTGAAATATTACAATAATTATTTTAGGCACACTTCTCCCTAAGGATGGCTTTCAAGCCAAGGATAATTGCCTTAGGGCAAGTTAAAATTTGGTCAAGCTACCAAATGAGAAAGAAATATTACACTAGGCACAAGGAAATGATGAAATGAAAAGACATATACTTATCTCCTTATCAAACACTTCAACAACTCTGTCAACCCCACACTTCTTCCATCTCTACTCTATCATCTTCACATTACACTAGCTTCTCATTCAATGTAAAATCAATCCACACATATATAATCTAATCGATGCTCATGAATACTCCAAATCTTACAATGTCATATATGATCTAGTAACTTTACAACTCTCAATAGACCAAGGGTCTTGAGGATTTAAAAAATATGATAATGAATCCTTCTTAAGGTAGAAATTTTAATCTCCCCCTTTCATATCCATAAAAAATTGGCTAAGGTCATCCCTTGAGTGATGAAATCCATTGGAAATAATCCTAAAGGGAACAATTAATGTTAGGTGTTTTTTTATCCTTGAGATTGCACTAAGCATGAGGGGAGATTATACACACACTAATACACCTTGGTTTCTAATCTAATGAATAAAAATAAATGTGATACTTTTGATCTCAAAGATCCCACTATGAACAAGGAGAGAGCATATGTCTACACACTTTTACAAACAAACACATGAAAAAATCATTAACCTTCTACACTAACTTTAGTTCCTAGATTAGCGTAAAGTCAAAGATCTTGTACAAATAAACCTACCAAAAAATATGTTAGTGGTTTTTCTTCTTTTTAATTTATCTTTGACTAGTAAGAGATGAGTTGCGCCACTTGGTTTGTCCATAGATTATACAAGGTTTTAGTAGAAAAATTTAAAAAAACATCACAAATTGAAAAACAATGAAAGTATTGTCTCATAGAGTGTAAGTGCTATACCATGCAAGTGGTGATATATAGAGTACAATTGCTAAAATATGTAGGTGATAATGTATTTAGTGAATGAATAATTCTAGACATAGAATAGAAAACAAAAAGTAGAAAAAAAAAGATTTGTACCTCCATCACAAAAGCATCATTTTGTAGGTGGAAGTGTTGAAACAAGAAAGTGGAAGTATGAAAATGCACAGTAGAAGCACTAACCTGAGCTAACATATAATGTTAGTGATCTCCCCACCAAATTTTTAAAAACAAACAAAGAGAGAGGATGAAATGATTAGAAATGGTGAAAAATAAAATTACTAAATATTAGAGAATAACAAAAGTTAAAAAGTAAAAAAAAAAAAAACCAAAGGAAAATTGAATGCAGCGCAAAAGTATTGTGTTATAGAAAAAATGCTAAAACACAAGAGTGTGGTTCCACATAGTGAAAGCACATCTTTGGAACTGGATAATAACGCATGCACGTTAAGGTTAGATTTTCTTCCAAATAAAGTTCTATACCATACAAAATACCCTCAAAGAGATAAAAAGACATAGTAAACAACCTAGGAAGTTACAAATCTACAAAAACTAGAAAATTAAAATAAAAAAAGAAGAATATAAAAATACCACAATGTGGAGGCACCAAATGAAAAATAAGAAAAGGTGCTAAATGATGAATTCACTAAATTATGAAGTTTAAGCATTTTTCTAAAGTGAAAGTGTTAAAAAGTGCAGTCAAAAGCTTATTTTGGAAACATAATCATGAAATCACAAAGGATTATCAAAAAAATGTTAGTAATAGGGATGTGGGTTTAATTAGGCATGCCAAAATGAAGACAAGATAACAAAGGAAGGAAAAGAGCATAAAGATAATGCAAATATGAAAACATTTTTCACTCTAAATCACCTTGGTCCTCAAATAGAGTTGATATAGAGTGCACCCTTGTTCCACTTGATTTTCTCTCTCAAATACTTGCTTGCTTGAATATGATTAACTATGATGTGGATTTTTCAATGTTAAAATAAACATAAAATTGGTATGATGGATGACTTGTGATACAAAGATGACAGAAAGTACTTGATAGAAAAATTATTGATTCTCAAGTAGACAACATAATGGTGTAAAAAAAGTAGATGATCAAATGGAATGCGAGGCCTTCAAATTATAGACTTTCTAAAAAAATCAATGGCCAATATGCATTGGATAGTGCATGAGTAGGATTTTGGAATGTTGAAGGCATGGATTACATTTTTCATGTTGAAAAATACCCCATTAGATGTGTGGAACAAAGGACTCACAATTGATAAGAGTTCCCGAGTAAGAAGGATTAGATAAATGTCAATATGGGATTAATTGGAAAAAAGTGCATCAAAGATCAATGGTGGAGATTAGACATAAGAAGTGATGGAAGGATAAGTTTTGGTGAGAAATATAAAGAATGGATCTTGGAAGGCAAGATTTGATTTCTTAAATAAAAATATTTGGGTGCTAGAAAGATAATATTTGTCTTGTTTGACATTACCAAGATGGTGGAGGAATTTTTTTTTATTTAAAAAAAGGATCCTTGTCGCATGTGCACATATTAATTATAGATTAATTAGTCAAATAAAATTAATTACGTACATATTAATTAGCTGATTTAGTAGGAGGATTTGGGGGATATGGCTAGACATAATTAAGTAAATATGAATGTATTTAATTAAAAGTGGGGAACAATGTAAATAATGAAATAATCAATTAAACAGATAATAAATATTTGTTTAATTCAGAAAGATAGGGTAAAATCAAATGTGGTTGGATATGCACAAATTTAGGTGTCTAAAAGGTCACTTGGTTGTAGAGACTTTATAGTTTCTTAAAGACTATAGCATTCTAAAATTTACCATCATCGTCATCATCATCATAGAAAATGAAGGCATGGTATGCGAGTGCATTGTTACTTATATTTGAATATAGTTAAAATGACACATCTTATATTATGAGGCTAAGAATTGTGATGAATAATTCGATGGTATATCTTATATTTGAAAGATAAATAGACAAATAGTATAAATCTAGGTAGTAATATAGACTATATTTGACTATATTATCTTTCTAGATTTTCTTTATGGCATCCTAATGAAGGAGTCCCTCCCTCCTCACTTTGGGGTCATGCTATGGGTAGCATTTATAGTTTCATTTCATCATGTTAGGTTGCTTTCTTTCTCACTTGCATGGTTTTTGTACATCATGCATTGTATATTGCCTTGCTTCCCTTTGCATGTTGTATATTGTGTATTTGCTTCTCATTTCACCATCCCCTTGTTAAGTTGGAAACTTCCTTCATTTTGGATATCTTGTTATTTGACATCTTGGTGGTGTATCCCGCCCCCCTCAATTATAGGTGATGCTATGGGTCTCATGTATGTCTTCATTCTTCATGCTCTAGATGCTAGCTCTCTCCCTTGCATGGTTTCTATTTATTATCCATTAGACATTGCATTGTTCCTTGTATCCAATTTTTGTTTATATCATGCATTGGATATTGTTTTGCTTCCCTCCATATGTTGTATGTTGCATATTTTCTTCTCATAGCTTCATCCATTTGATCTGGTGGGTGTTTTTTCCATCATATTTGATATTTAGGTGCTTGGGTTTTGTGGGGGCTCCCCTATTTTTGATCTTTCCATGATTTGGTGGCACCCACGATAGTCTTTCATTCTTGGTTTGGTGATGCATGATGTTAATGTTTGGATTATCTGGCATTTATTACCTCTTCTTTGATTTGGGTTTTGTTAGTGGATTTCATAAAGCATATGGTATTTATTTTGTTTTTCTCGTGGAAGCTTTCAGTTCCCGCTACTACTTTAGTATTGTATTTTTCATTTCCTCTACTAAATTGTTCGTCATTCCTTCTGTGTGTGGGTGTGGTATGGAGTATAGAGTGAATGTGTCATTGTTGGATTGGGTTGATAGGTTAAATGTAGATTTTTCTTCTGATTGGTTGTCACTTGTTTTCAATATTTCTTGTGATGACGTTGATAGGGAAATTCGTGTGTTGATTGGTGAGGAATGGTTGAAGTTGTTTCTCAGTTCATTACTATTATCATGGATCTTATCTTGGATGTTGACTTTATTTTCTCCATGGTGATAGATTTGATTAGTTCTCATAAGCTTGATGAAGGTTCTCTTCCTATTGGGGAATTTATGGATTTTTATTTCTTTATGGCTAATCAGGCAATCACAGATTTGTTTTTTGTGATAAGATTTGATGTGCAGGTTGGTTGGCTGAAGGAGTGTTTTAAAGTGTTTGGGCACTTACTTCAAATCTTTGTGTCAGGCCTGATTTTTGCAGCTCTTAGATCATTTTTTTTTGGCTCTTCATATCATCTTGGTGCATGTCAAGAAATACATTGGAGATGCCATATTGGCAATTCCTCCTCCGCGAGTTGTTCCTCCTCATGATGGATCTCTTCTTCCTACTCTTATGGATGTTGAGATCTCTTCTGCCTCACAGGGTGTTATTCAGTCTTCTGGAGTTGGTTCTAGTGATGTTGCCTCTTCCTCTTCGAGGCATTAGTCATCATTTTGTTATGTATACATCTTGTATTGGTCAATTGCGTATATGGGGTTGGTGGGTGGCCTTCTCGCCTTATTCTCCTATGATTTTGTTTGTTTGTTTTTGGTTGGGATCCATTCATACATGTTGGTTAAGTCACTCTATTTGGGTGTATACTTTATAATTTTGACTTTGTTATTTATAAAAGTTTTAGCAATTTCTGTCTCACATTTAGAAATCAAAAGTAATTGTAATGATTTTGTTTTGCTTAAAAAATTATTTAAATATTATTATTAAGAAAAAGGATGTGCATAAAAGGAAAAATCTATATTTTATTATATCTTCTTTTCATAACAATATTTTTCAATAGCATTTTCTTTTATTTGAATATTCTATCTTTTCAATATTTCAAAAATTTAAAAATAAGATAAATACTAATAAACTTATTGATCAAAAAATTCTTTTCAATGCTTGTAGATAAGATTGTAATGATTATATATATATATATATATAACAGAATGTGTAATATTTTATTATTATCTTCTTTTATTAATCTATCTTTTTTAATGTTTCAAAAAAAAAAATATAAATACTAATAAAAGATATTAGAAATAATTATCTATGTTATTGAATAAGAAATGAGAAAAATGAAAAAAAAAAGACTTATTGTGTTCTTTTACTTTTAAAACAATAATTTGAGATTCACATAAACATACATTATGTTTTTTACTTTTAAAATAACAATTTGAGATTTTCATACACTCCACCAACAAGGTCTTTGTATTGTCAAATCTTCAGTTTTATCGATTATGTATTTTACACATTTTGTATAATTAATTTTTAAACACAAATCCTTCAATTTTCACAACTATCAGTTTTTATTGAGATGTAGTAGAGATAAACAAGTCCTAGTTACACATTTTGTATAATTAATTTTTAAACACAAATCCTTCAATTTTCACAACTATCAGTTTTTATTGAGATGTAGTAGAGATAAACAAGTCCTAGTATTCAATATCACTCTCAGAACTGGATCAAATATACATGAGCAAACTGCATATTTCATAAGGCATTTGTAGCCATTTCTTTTTTATTTCACTACATTACATAGTGTGCTGCTATTTTGGTAAACTTTTTGATTAAACGTGCATACCTTATTGATGGCTTTCCATAATTTTGAAGACCATTCATTCTGATTTTCTAAAATATTGGATGAATAGCAAAGAAGATTGTAGTAGACGACTTGCATTTCTTTATCGGGCTATAAACAAGCACATGTATTCAACTAGCATTACTCTCTCTACAATTTGCAAACTTTAAGGAATGAATTTAACCCTTGCATGCGAGGATCGATTAGAGGGAACACATAATCTTAAAATTGTCCACTCCTCATCCACAAACCATGGTTGCATGTTTAATTGCATGTTTCCTCTTTATTTTTAAGTTTATACATATTGTGTTTTCTTAAATGTTTCTAATTCAAGATAAAGTTGTGTAAAATCCTTTCTAATAAATTATAAATATTCTACCACTAAATCATTGTATTCCATGAAATAACAACCAATTGTATCATATTATTCATGTACCCCATTTGATGTCTTCATATTTACATGCATGTCTATCGAAGGTTTCATAGTTACAATATCTACAACCCATCAAACCTTCCCTATCTTGACAAATGCTTATGATTTGAATATTCCTGCTCAAGTCTCTCACAATAGTTTAGGACATTCGATTTTATTTTATTTCATTAAATCTATGTTGTGCATGACTTCTAAGTATTTTTATGAAATGATAAATACTAATAAAATATATTATAGTTAATTTAATTATAAATTGTTTGATTAATATTTTAGCTAATATTAAAAATTTATATTTTTATGTAAAAATCTAATTTGCGTTTTACATTTAAATTCTAATTATAATTTCCTATAAGCTTATCCCTTGAAACTCCTTAGGTGCAAGTGCTAGTAATTATTTGTCTTATTAGAATTTATATACTAATTACATTTTGAATTAAATATTTATATAGGATATTAGGATATTCTATTTTATTTTTTAATTTATTCAAATTCTTCTTTTTGATTAATTTTTATTAAGTTAAAAATTTATTTTAATTTTTATGCCTTTTTATGAAATAATAAATAATAATCAAAAGATACTAAAATTAATTTAATTTATAATTTTTTCTTATTAAAAATTTATTTACGTTAGTTATATTTTATTTTTATTTTAATTTATTAATACACTAAATTTTTATTTAAAACCTAAATTAAAATTGAGAGAGAGAAAGAGAGAGATCAAATGACACATGCTATCCTTAAATTATTGGCATGCAATGAGTAATCAGAATTTAGTATGACATTTTATCCTATGCAAAAATCCCAAATGACACACTATGCTTCAATTATTTGCATGCAATGAGTAATCAAAATTTAGTATGAAATTCTATCCTAAGCAAAAATCCCAAATGACACACGCTATCCTTAAATTATTGGCATGCAATGAGTAATCAAAATTTACTCTCTCTCTCTCTCTCTCTCTCTCTCTCCATATATATATATATATATATATATATATATCACTTCCTATATCTTTATATCTCTCTATAGATCCATCTCTCTCATTTTGTCCCTCTTTCTATGTCTCTTTATCCCTCTCTTTCTCTCTCCTTCACTCTGTCACCCTCTCTCTAACTAATGCAAGAGCATCTCGGGTTCCTGGAAATCTTGCAACAACAAAAAATATTTCCTTTTCAATTTGTTTGTAGTTTGTTCCTATTAGTCAGTTTTAGTGTTTTGTGTTGCAATCCTTCCAGTCGGCTCCTTATCTCATGCAATCCAAATGGCGTGTTGTAGACATCATGATAAATCTATGTTTGGGTTTGAATTTAGATCCGTCATTTCTTGATGAATATTTCTTAAGTTTGGGT
This sequence comes from Thuja plicata, assembly GCA_018584345.1. Taxonomy (NCBI): domain Eukaryota; kingdom Viridiplantae; phylum Streptophyta; class Pinopsida; order Cupressales; family Cupressaceae; genus Thuja; species Thuja plicata. Next base: position 2,243,467 of record MU224929.1, read on the forward strand.
CTAGTCTTATTTGTTCTTCTTATTTTAACAGTCAGATTGGGTTTTCCAATCTTTTGAAGATGCTCCACTATCAATGAAGCTTAATGGTGCACTATTTGATGTTCCTACATTTTTGGCAGACCACCTTAAGCAATCACATAGAATTTAATTCATATCTAGAGGAGTTCTTATGGATTTAGGTCCTACCCTATATGTTGTAATACATTTACTTCATTCTTTAGGTTAGCATCTACTATAGATCTGGATTTCTGTATGTAATTAGGCATGTGTGTCTTAGAATATAAGTTGGCATGTAGTCGGTAATGTATGATGTAATTCTTGAGTATCTGATAATGAAAAGTCCTGATTGGCATAATTTCTATTCATTATTGAGTTCTTAAAGATATGGAATTGATTGTTTCCATTTTATTGACTCTAGCTGCATGGTTGGACTGTCTCCATTGGGGAAACTCTAACCATGACTTTATCAGATGGTATCATAAAAAATAATGTTCCTATGGTTGCAGATATGTGTTCATGAACTTGCGAAGCCCTTGTTGTGTTAGATGTGGGGTGACAGAGAATGAATATGGTATGCACTGACACAGGACTTGCGCAAGGTGGTTAGGAAACTACATGGATGAGTTTATCACAACGTGGTTGATGTTCTTGTGATGGTAGATTGTGATTTCTGATCTTGTGTGATGTAGGAGCATCTTGGGCTCATTGCAATCTTGCATCAACCAAATTTTTTTGAGTTTTTATGTTCCTAGTCACTAGTTGCAGTGTTTCCTATCGCGGTCTAGTTCTATAGATCCTTAGCGGTTGCGTTCGTAGATTTGTGTTTTAGAGATCATAAGGAAGCTTTTCCTATGATCAAAACTTATTTGGAGTATCGTGCCCAAAGTTATGCATGATTCTTTGTCTGTGTTTAGAATGTGTCCTTCGTGATTTTGAACAGGTCAATGTTTAGATCTTTGGTTGGATTTCCTTGATCGACGGTTCTTATGGCTCATTTTTCTATGTGGCTATGTATTTGGGTGATCTATTTGTATGATCGCTCCTTGTAATTTTATCTTTGGTTAAAGATCTTAGATCAAAGGTCAACTGGGAGTTAGTTGGTAACACATTTTGCTTTCTTTAGGAATGTAATCTTGAGGCTGAATTGTTTGGTCGTGGTCATGTATTTAAGTTGGATCTTGGTCCTTGTTTGAGAAAGAAAGCTAGAGGAAGTGAGTTAGGGGTTGAAGAGGTTGTTTTTTAGTCGTAGGTCAAGAAGAATAATTAGGTTTCTTTGTAATAAGTCCCTGACATTTGCGCTGGGCATGTTGACTGTTATTGCAGAGCTTTGTAATTGTTTTACCTCTTAATGAAAAGGTTGCATATGTGTTCCATACTCTAGATATGTGTATTTTCTTCTTGGAATCTTTGAGTTTCTACTATTTAACTCTTCCTATAAGGTTGGATTGTTCATTTTCTTGGACCCTCTTACCTTGGTTGGATCAGATGGTATGAGAGCTAGGTTTTTAACTGTGGTGAATAGATCTTGTCTCATAACTGTGCAGTTTCTGATTTGGTTATTTGTGGAGTAGAAAAATAAGGATTTGACCCGTGGTTGCAGAGGAATCATTAGAGATGGCTAGGAGAGGTGCTAGAGGTGGAAGAGGTGTAGACACTAATTTTGTTGAAATTTTGAGACAAATTTCTACTAGATTAGAGGTGGTGGAAATGGCCCAGAGGAGAGGTCAACATATTGAAGAAATAAGTGACGCTGAAGAAGAAATTGAAGAACAGGTTGAAGGAGAAGTCCAAGAACAACTTGAAATGGATCAAGGAGAAGAAAGGTTTATTAGAGCCCTTACTAGAGTTAACACAAAACCACATTTTAATCCACCAGATTATGATGGCCGATTGGATGCAAATGAGTTTTTCGATTGGATCTCAGCTATGAACAAGTATTTTTATTTTATAGGTACTAATGAAGACACGAAGGTAAAGTATGCTTGTACTAAGTTAAGAGGTCATGCTTCACTTTGGTGGGATCATTTGAAGAATGATAGGAGGAGTAGAGGTAAATAGAAGATCTAATCTTGGGATAGGATGGTGAACAAGATGAAGGAAAAGTTCTTACCCTTTGTTTATCAGGTCAGTTTGATCATAATGTTGCAAAATTGGAGACAAAAGGAGATGAATGTGAAACAGTACACCGAGGAGTTTTACAAGTTATGGCTTTAAGGAGGATGAAGTAGAGATATTTTCAAGATACCTGAATAGTTTGAGGATGTCAATACAAGAGGAGCTTAGTATGATCAAGATTGGGAATGAGGAAGATGCTTACCAGTATGCCCTAAAGGCTAAAGACAAGATGAATAGAAGATAAGAACAAAGACAAAGAGGTAGAGGTGGAAGATTCCAGAGAGGCTGAGGTGGTAGATCAATTGGTGACTCTGACAAAGGGAAGATAGAGGAGAAGAATCTTGAAAGGAATTCTTATAGAGGTGGCTATAGGAATGAGGGCTACCGAAGAGATGATAAAAAGGTGTTTAAGGGCACTTGTTTCAAGTGTGGTGGAGAAGGTCATAGGGGATTTGAATGAAAAAAAGGTGGATCTAAAAGGAGGACTAGAAGTAGTAGAAGACATCTCTTGTGGAAGAAGAGGGATCTTCTGAATTGATCGATGATAATCAGGCTAAAAAGGGAGAGACATTGATCATGAGGAGAACCTGGTACCATGATGAAAATATGGAGAACCATTGGTAAAGAAAGAACTTATTTCAAACTATATGTCTTGTTGGTGGAAACCTATGTAAAGTTGTTGTTGATGGGGGTATTTCAGAGAATTTGGCATCTGAGGAAATGGTATACAAGTTGTAGTTGCAGAGAGTAATAAATTTGAAACCTTATGAGATTGCATGGATAAAAGTGTTAGAATGAATTTAGAATAGCTGAGAGGGGAGGGGTGAATCAGTTATCCTCATGTCTAGATGTAGCAAATAAAAATTTTCTGTACTTCAGATCTACTCGACAGCAGTAGCATAAATCAACAACTTTAATCATGCAGTTTACTGTTAATTGAAATTAGCTTGTAGTAACATAACAGTAAAGAAAACCATAAGAATTCACATAAGTTGACACAAGTATTTAACGTGGAAACCCAATATGGGAAAAACCACCAGTAACATTCTACCAAGTTTTCACTCTTCTGAAGTGATGCCCTATGAGGAGCCAACCCTGTTAAAGGTTACAATAACA
>MU224929.1:2266946-2280908 GCA_018584345.1 Thuja plicata
ATATAAAATCATTTTTATTTGTTTTAAGTACCATATTTATTTAAATCTATTGTGAAACCAAGATGCTTTGAAAGTAAAATAGGGTGTATGGGTAGAAAATTTGTCTATATAAAAGGCCATCAAAGTGACACTATTTCATACCATAATTTTATTTTACAAGCACTCTTTTTTAAAGCTAAAAGAATTACTGAAATAGTTAATACTTTTCTATAAATTTAATTTAATTTAATATAAATAAATATCTTCTTTTAAAATTGCAATGAATTTATATAGATATGTTAAATATATTTATTGAGAAATTTTAATTTTTAATATTTATATATAATCATAATTTTTATTTTATGTATATCTAAAATTGACCTTCCATGCTTCTTTAACATACCCATTACATGCCAAGGTGCAATTGCTAGTATACTCTTATGAAAATAGTAATCTCCTACCACAAATAAAAAGAACATTATATTTTTTATTATCATTTTAATTTATTTTAAGTACCATATTTATCTAAATCTATCGTGAAAACAAGATGCTTTGAAAACAAAATAGGGTGCATGCGTGGAAAATTTGTCTATATAAAAAGGCCATCAAAGCGACACTATTTTATAACATGATTTTATTTTACAAAACTCTTTTTTTAAAGCCGAAAGACTTATTGAAACAGTTAATATTTTTCTCTAAATTTTATTTTATTTAATATAAATAAACAATTATCTTCTTTTAAAATTATAATGAATTTATATAGATATGTTAAATATATATATTTAGACATTTCATTTTTTAATATTTATATATAATCATAATTTCTATTTTATGTATATCTTAAAATTGACCTTCCATGCCGCGTCTACATACCCATTGCACGACAAGGTGCAATTGCTAGTATACTCTTAAGAAAATAGTAATCTCCTACGACAAATAAAAAAAAATTATATATTTTATTATCATTGTAATTTCTTTTAAGTACCATATTTATTTAAATCTATCATGAAACCAAGATGCTTTGAAAATAAAATAGGGTGCATGGGTGGAATTTTTGTCTATATAAAAAGGTCATCAAAGTGACACTATTTCATACCAGGATTTTATTTTACAAAAGTCTTTTTTTTAAAGCCAAAAGACTTATTGAAACAAATAACATTTTTCTATAAATTTTATTTTATTTAATATAAATAAAAAATTATCTTCCTAAGTCTCATGATACTTTATTTACCCATGTGGTGGCAGATTCTCCTTTCCATCTGATAGTTGTTGCGATGCCTTAATCACTGAGATAAAGCTTGAAGATTCATTGAGGCATCATGCTTTGTTGATGTGTGTCTATGGTGGGCCAGGCTGTTAGTGGAATGTGATGTCAGCTTGTGGGAAGAATCAGATCAGACGCTCATTGCAAAGCCTTTATCACTTGATCAAACCTAAAGATTCTTCAAGCCATTACACCGTTGTGCCATGTGGATAGTGGGGACACCTTTCTTTGAGGTCTATGGCTGGTTAATCTGTGATCAAGTTGCTTTTGATCCAATGGTCAATGCTTTCCCTCAATGGCCAAGATGAAGAATGATAATGTTTGAGGCATTACATTGTTGTGTTACGTGTCTATGGTGGGGCCAGGCTTAAATCTGTGGGAGGTTAAAAGGGGGTTTAGTCAAGATAATTCCAATGGTCTGCGCTTTGACTTAAAGCCAAGATGCTCAAGATCTAATGTTCAAGGCATTGCGCCATACTGATGCGTGGCAGGTTGTCAGAACCTGGGCCCGTCTGCAGGAAGTTAATCTCTAAGAAAGCTCCTTTTGATCATGCGGTGGGCGTTATTCCTTAAGACCAAGATGCATGAAAGATAATCTTTGAGTCATTCCACCATTGTGCCACATGTCCATGGTGGGGCCGAGCTAAGGTAAGAAAGGTAAAGGTAAAGATTGATCAAGTCATACTTGATCGCATGGATGAAGCTTTGCCTTAGGGTTAAGATGATAGACAGATAACGTTTGAGGCATTGCGCCAAGGTGACATCTGGCATTGCTGACATCATGGGTCCTAGTTTTAAAAGCAGTAAATACACCGTAATTTTTTTAAGATCTAACAATAGGCTTTAAGCCTCAAACACAAAGATGAAGGTTTTTATCCATTAAGGCATTGCGCATGCGTGCTTTGTGTCTAGATGTGATCTTGAGCTCGCGGGTGACTTAAGGAGATCAATTGCTCTATTTTAAAGTTGATAAATATTCAAACCTAGGCCGTTGATTGGGTATTTCCATGCCACTTGTGACCATTTATGTTTAAACTCAAATCTTCAAATCTTTTGTCAAATTTTCATGGCGGTGGCGATGTGTTCCAAATTGAAGAGAAGGTAGATGAATTGAGATGATCTGTCTACTCAAATTTATTGCAATATGAGATATCTTCAAGGCATATATGATCATCTGAGATATTTCCCAAGTGCATTAATGGACAAAATTGATTATTTTAGGGTTTTAGATTGTTTAATGGATATCTATTGTAACCCTAATTCTGCCCAAATCTGATCAGATGGATTGACTCTCAAGCCTATGTGGCAGAGGAGGTTGTATATAAGTGTTTTTAGAGGTTTTTGTAGATAGTTTTTCTGAGCTTATAAAAGACTTTCTATGGCATTCTCTTTGCCCCCTAGTTTTCATGTGTTTGTAATTTCTCATTGAGGTCCAGATTATGCAAAGACTCTTTGTGACATTTTCTATATCCCTAGGTTTTCTTGTATGTATTTATCTTATTGAAGCATAATATAGTGGCTAATATTAGAGAAATCTTGGGGTTCTTGATCCCTCTTTCTTTTTGCATCTCTATGCACTATTGTGGATGATTTATATAGATGATCTTGTGGATTTTGTTCATCCCCTGTCATTTTTCTCATTTCTGTGCCTATTTGCTAGAGTGAATGTTTGTTTGCAAGTCATAGTCCGTGTCTATTCCTTGAAAAAACTATTTTTGTGAAATCTTTTCTTTCCCTAAGTAGTCTCTTTTCATCTCAGACCTATCTATGAAACACTTTTTGCAAACCTATTCAGGGAGTTGTGCTTGTCTTGACTCAGAGATTTCATGCTAATGCTTAGTCATTGTGTTATGATTCATGCCATTTTTGGTGTATCACCTTGTAGGTTAAGTTTTTCTTTATTGTCTTTCAGTTTTCCTACTATCCGTTTTCCTCCCAAGTTTACTTTTCAAGTTTAAAGAGAAAAAATAGGTGATTATCCAAGAGGAACTGGCCTAGAATTTGGAGGTTTCATTTTAGTTAGCAAAGGGTCCCACAACCTGGAGGTGATTCCCATGTTATACCAAACCATTATACTTACAAGTTTAATAGGGTGCAAAATTGGTGTATAACAATTCTGGCATGCCCGGTGGGACCACAAAAGGAAGTTTATCTTTCAAAAAACTATGTTACCTTTGATGTGTTGATTACATAGTACTGACCTAGAGTGGTTCTCTTTAAGGCATATCTCGTGACTCCATTGGTGTTAATAATAAGAAGATCCAGTCCCATTAAAGTTTATGAGAAGGATAGAAACAAGGAGTTCAAAGCCTTCTGAGTTTTTGCAGCTACCTCCAACAAGAAGAAAAGGGAGATCATCTCAAAGGACATCCCCTACAAGGAGAGTATAGTCTTCACCCCATGTTTCAGTGGAGAGACCCTTGCTAGCTCATTCAAGGAGAGGAAGGTATTTAAGAAAAGAGTTGCTAAAAGATTCAACTTCACTCCCTAGTTCAAATACAACCCACACAGCTTCTATTCAACAAATCACAGTCCCTATAATGGCAATAAAATTTGCATTTGTACTCTTCAATCAAGGGAGTCCATTAAATTTTGCTCAACATCATGATGTACCTCTAGCAACGCTAAAACATTTTTCTAATTTCACAGGTGAAATCCATACAACATCTTGTGAACACATCAAAGATGTGGCTACCATCTGTAATATACACCATGCCACTAAGGAGGATGTGGCTACTAAGTTGTTGGCAACCTCCTTCAAAGGTAAATCCTTCGAATGGTTTATAACTTTAGTAGTTGGTTCCATTGATTCATGGGATAGAATTGGAGACTCTCTCAACAAATATTTTGAAGACAAGTCAGATCATTTGTCCCTAGTAGAGAAACTCACTGCTATCAAAAGAGCCCCTTAGGAGCAGATGACAAATTTCAACAACACATTTCTTAAGACACGGAATAGGATTCCTATTTCCATAAGGCCTTCAGTAGATTATACTTTTTTGTATTTTAAGAAAAGTTTAAATAGTGATATATCTATCATGATTCAGTCTTTGGGAGGTACCTCCTTGCCCTAGGCTTTTGATATATCTATTAAAGCAAAAAAATTTCTAATTCAAGTTGGTAAGATAGGCCCAAGTCCACCCATGCCTATCTTCCCTGATATTCAGCCCAATATGCCTCTACATATCCCTTCATTCACCCATATACTCACTATTATAGCACCTCAGGATAGCTCAATAAATCAAGATTCAAAAGTAGACTCTTCCCAAGAATTACAAGAAATTAAGAGCTTGTTGCAAAATTTTAGTAATGAGTTGTTCAATATCATAAAGTAGAATCAATGGGTTAGGCCACCTTACCAACAAAAAAATCAAGGTCCTAACTAGCATTATCAAGCTCAAGGACAATCCTATCAGCAAACTAGACCACCATATCAGGGAAATTATCAAGGTCAAAGGAAAAATTTCAATCAGAAGCCATTTCAACCTTACAACCCATCGCCTCTCAACTCTATAAATCTAATCAGAGATATGGTTCCTAGTCAAAACAATCTTGTATCAGAAAATGAATGGTGCTTTTCTTGCAATCAAGAACATAATCAGGCTACATGCTTGAATGGATTGGTGAATCAGGTACTCATGGCACAAAATGCCTCAAACACCCAATCAGAGGAATCTTCTAGTGGACCAACACCCTAGCAAGATACACAATCCAATGAAATTGCATTCTCTAATTGGCAAGGTGAAGACTTTAATAGTATGAATGGAAAGTCTTCAATTGTAGCCACTACCCGGTCCAAGAGAAGAGCTCAAGACATGGAGCAAGCAACGAATGTAGGAAAAGCTACTACATCGGCAGAGTCATCACATCCATCTATTCCTACCATATTGAAAATACCTCTTGTCATGCCGGTCAAGGAGAGTCAATCTTCCAAGGAGGTTGATCCCAATATGGTGAAAGCACATCTAAAATTTGATGCAGCAGTACCATTCAATATTGTGGACAATATGAAGAAAATGAACATGACTATGTCCATGTGGGACTCCTTAGCCATTCCAAGGAAACCTGAAATCTTTAAGAAGGATATGGGTGAAGAGGTAACCCCTCAACAGCCCACAAACGATGTAGCTAAGCTGGTGTTGGTCAACATTGATCAAGAGAAGAAAATTCCAAGCAGCAACACCAAATCAGATGCCATTCAAGGTAGGAACTTAAAGCCCCCTCCCTTTTATGTATAATTAATTATTGGATATTTTCTAGTACATAATTGTATGGTAGATAGTGGGGCTACTAGTTCAGTCATGCCCAAGAAGGTAGCTGACCAATTAGGACTCAAGTATGAACCATTCCAAAAGAAGGTAACACAACTTGATGGTTCATCAATGAATACAGTAGGTCTGGACAAGGATACAAGCTTGATCCTTCATGCAAGACCTAATTTCTCTATCCTCCTTGACATTTACATTATAGATCTCCCTACTCTTTTTACCTTATGTCTATCAAGATATTTCACAGCTAAGATAGGGGGATACCTTTCTTTTAACTAGTCTCATATGCTTTTCCATACAAGATATGGAACCAAGGTCACTATCAAATCTGAATTATTAGCAGCACGTCATGTAGAACCTTATGTTTCTAATGTATTCAATGAAATTTTTCTTGCACTTGATAGTAATGATTTTCCAATCATTAAGGAGACAAATACTCAGATAGAGAACATTCTTAATATCTATCTAGATGAGTGGGGATCAAAAAGGGTTTCAGAGGCTCAGGATAATGTTATTTGGGATGCTGGTTTGGGGAATTACATATTTCAAGAGGAGGGTCTCACAATGCCAAGTCTCTTCAAGGAAATCACTTAAACATCAGAAGAACAAAGTAATGAAGTTTGAGAATTATTCTTTGATGGTGCTAGAAGTAGACATGGATCTAGTGGTGGTGCAATGCTAGTCTCTCCAAAAGGTGAGAAATATTATACAACTTTTAGATTCAGTTTTTCTTGCACAAGCAATATTGCTGAATATGAAAGTTTGGTGAATGGACTGGACTGGGCTAGAAAGAGAGGTATTAAAGCCTTAAAGGTACATGGTTATAGTGAATTGGTTTTCAGGAAAGTGAAAGGGATGAGTGCTACCAAAAATGATACTATGAAGGCCTACAAGCATAGGGTTTGGGATGCAATAGAAGATTTCCATGCTTTCAATATCATTGCCATCCCTAGGAAGTTAAATCAGAATGAAGATATGTTAGCTGCTATCGGATCCCAATTTAATATTCCTAGAAACATTGCAGTAGGAAAGGTTCAACAACATGTCGAGATTATTGTCAGGTCTTCCATCCCTGATAATGATGTTAATTGGTAGGTGTTTGAAAATGATGAATAATTTTGCAATTCTTATTTGAAGAGGATATTTTCTCAGAGCACAATCAAGATAGGTTGGTGAAGAATTATGATGACCAAGTGGTGCAACTCAAATCTAATAAGCTACCTAGGGGCCTCGTAACCTTAGAGTCAATCTTCAATAAGATGACCAAGACAAAAGGAATAAGACTAGCTTGGTAGTTCAACAAGAGCATTACATTGATTTAGAGCTTGCACCAGGTAAAAGATTAAAATTTGGAAAGGTAAGCACAAATTCAAAAAAGTAGCCTTACATCCATTTGTTTCAGGAATTCAGTGATGTCTTTGCTTGGCAGTATGAATATCTCAAATGGTTTGATCTAGCACTTTCTCAACACACTATAGAGCTAGAACCTAATGCTAAAATAGTCAGGAAAAAGAAAAGGCATGTTAATTCCAAACTAGAGCCACTCATGCATAAGGAAGTTCTTAAGCTAATAGAGAGTGGTATCATATATTCCATTAAACATACTAGTTAAGTATCCAATCTTGTTCCTGTTAGAAAAAAGAATAGGGAACTAATGTTATGTGTTGACTTTAGGGACCTCAATAGGGCATCCCTGAAAGATTGCCACCCATTATCATCCATGTAGCATATTTTGTAGTGTGTCTCTGGATCTGAACGCTATTCATTTCTAGATGGCTACTTAGGGTACAATCAGATCCTGGTCAATAAGGAGGATCAATTCAAGACTGCATTTACAACAAAATGGGGAGACATGGCCTATCAAAAGATGCCTTTTGGTTTGTCAAATGTAGGTGCCACTTTTCAAAAGGCTATGGATATGGCTTTCAAGAGCCCCATGTACAAGTTTGTGCTAGTATACCTTGACGACATCACTATCTATTCTAAGCATGTTTTAGATCATATCAAACACCTAAGGAAAATATTTGAAAGATGCAAGGATTTTGGTATCTCCCTCAATCCCAAGAATTGTATTTTTGCAGTGCATGAAGGGAAGCTATTGGGATATATTTTGTCCAATCAAGGTATCACAGTAGACCCTGAGAGAATTGTAGCCATTCTAGAGCTTCCCCTACCTCATCAAAAGGAGATTCTATAATCCTTCATAGGAAGGATTAACTTTGTTAGGCGTTTCTTGCCTGATATTGCAGATCTTTTGAAGCCTTTAACAACTATGTTGAAGAAGAATGTAGTTTTCAGTTGGAGAAAATAAGGGAAGGCTATTTTTCAAGCCATTAAAGAGGCTCTGATAGAGGCTCCTACCTTGCTAAATCCTGATTTTGGCAAAGACTTTATTCTTTATGCTTATGGGGGATCTGCTGTTAATTATGCAATGTTGACTCAACAAAACTCTGAGGGATTGGAGCAGCTGATTGCTTTCTTTAGCAAAGGCTTGGAAGAGTATGAACAAAGGTACTCTTTTGTAGAAAAACATGTACTTGTTTTTGTGAAGAGCCTTAAAAAATTTAGACATTTATTAACCCATAGTAAGGTACATTTGAGAGTCACTCATCCAAGTGTTAAAAATTCTTACTTTCTAAAGACCTAAATGAGAAGAGAGCTGGTTGGATCACTAGAGTCATGGAATATGACGTTGATATCAAGTTACCAAGCTAGTCAGAGGAAGGGGTCTTTTTGATGAATTGACAGAAGATGAAACCTTTAAAGACAAAGAACAAGTGAATGCATCCTTAGTTTTACTTTTAATAGAGGATCATGACAAGGCAACATGTTGGTTTCCAAATATGGTCCATTTTTTGAAGATAGGTGAGTACCCTGTAAACTTAGATTCAACAAAGAGAAGGTACTATATATTGCATTTTATTCCTTTTTTTCTGATTAATGAGGTCCTTTTTAGAAAGGATCACAATGGTGTTCTCCTTAGATGCATTGATTTAGAGCAAGTAGTGGATGCCTTACATGAATTCCATGATGGACCTTTTGGAGGTCATTTTTCTCCTAGGACCACTTCTTTCAAGATCATGAGGGATAGATATTAATGACCATCCATCTTTAAGGACAATCATTCTCATGTAAGTAAATGCATGAAATGTGCTATGTTTGCAGGCAAGGAGAGGCGTTCAGCTCTACCCCTCCAACCAATCAGGATAGACCAACCTTTTGTGAAATGGGGCAATGACTTCATATGCCTAATTAACCCCCCATCTAGTGTTGGCCACAAATGGATAATCACTGCAACTGATTATTTCACCCGGTGGACTGAGGCCATTGCATTAAAGGAATCTAATGAGACTACTGCCCTAAACTTTTATGATGATATCATACATAGGTTTGACATTCCTAATTCAATAATATCTGACAATGCACTTGCCTTCACAGGTTTGAGAGTCATTGAATGGGTAATTAGGCATGGTATTTACCTCAACACTAGTTCCAATTATTACCCTTAGGGTAATGGTTTAGCAGAGTCCACTAATAAGAATATGATTAGGATAATTAAAAAGACTTTTCAATAGAATTAGAGAGATTGACATCCCAAAATAAAGTCTTCCCTATGGTTAGACATAATCACTCCAAAAAATATCATTGGGAACTCTCCCTATATGCTAGTCTATGGCAAAGAAGCTAAATTGTCCATCTCAGTTGAATTACCAGCTCTGGACCTTTCTACCCAACTTGTCCTCTTTGAAGAAGGAGACCCTTTGCAGGTACGATATGCTTAGCTCATGGAGTTGGAAGAGAATAGATGCAAGGATATGCAAACTATGGAGTTTCAACAAATTCAAACCAAGAAAAGCGTTGACACGAGAGCTAGATCAAGGAACTTCAATATTGGGGATATAGTCCTTAAGTGGGTTTAGATCTAGGCCTTACATGCATACAAAGTTTGATTCATTTTCGGGAGGTCCATTTGTGATCACAGAATGCAAAGAGCATAATGCTTTCTAGATCTAAACTCTTGAAGGAGAAATCTTGCCCATTTCAGTCAATGGAGTTCATCTTAAGCCTTTTTTTGAGGTTTGTCCTACCTTGTAATTAAGTTTTGCTAACTTCTATTTTTCTTTTTAGCTTTTGTTTTCCTGCTTTCCTCAAAGTGCTTGTGCACAGTTTTTGTTTTTGCTTGTATATAGCTCTTTTCTTGTTTGGTTTGTTGTTTCCTCCTCTTGGTTTAAGTCCTCCTACTTCCCATAGATTTTTTTTATGCTTAATGCAGACTCCTTGCCCAATGGAATTTCATAGGCCACTAGTTTTATATGTCTAGCAGGCTGACATGCAACAGAAATTGCCAAAAATGTTACTCAAATTTCCCATTCTATCCAATTTTGGCCACAAGTGGAGAAAATGAGGCTCCCACAAGGGTAGATCCCACCTTGTATGGTTTTTGTCAAATTATTGGTCTTTTATTTCTCTCTGCATGTTTCTAGGGCTGGTTTTAACCCTTATTCATGTCTTGTTAAGCCCTAAGTGTAAAAATCCCTTAAATCCCTAGGTCCTTAGTGGCTATTCTATTTTGATGTTAATTTTCCACACCACTTAAATTCATTTTCTCCACGTTCTTTAAGTCATCCATCAACGGGGCCAAGTTCTTTTTACTAAGCATGTTTACCTTTTCCTAAAGTTTATTTCCTAAGTCTCATGATACTTTATTTACCCCTATGGCGACAGATTCTCATTTTCATCTGATGGTCTTCACGATGCCTTAATTGCTGAGATCAAGCTTGAAGATTCATTGAGGTATCACACTCTATTGACGCATGTCCGTGGCCAGCCAGGCTCTTATTGGAATCTGATGTCAGCTTGCAGGAAGAATCAAATCGGATGGTCGTCACAAAGCCTTTATCACTAGATCAAACCTAAAGATTCTCCAAGCCATTGTGCCATTGTGCCACATGGACAATGGGGTCACCTTTCTTTGAGGTCTGTGGCTGGTTAATCTATGATCAAGTTGCTTTTGATCCAATGGTCAATGCTTTCCCTTGATGCCCAAGATGAAGATTGATAATGTTTGAGGCATTATGTTGTTGTGCCACTTGTCTATGGTGGGGTTAGGCTGAAATCAGTGGGAGGTTATAAGGTGGTTTAGTCAAGATAAATCCAATGGTCTGTGCTTTGACTTAAAGCCAAGATACTCGAGATCTAACGTTCAAGGCATTGCGCCATGTCAACGCGTGGTAGGTTGTCAGAACATGGGCCCGTCTGTAGGAAGTTAATCTCTGAGCAAGTTCCTTTCAATTGTGTGGTGGGCGTTATTCCTTATGACCAAGATGCACGATAGATAATCTTTGAGCCATTGCGCCATCATGTCACGTGTCCATGGCGGGGCTGGGATGAGGCCAGAAAGGTAAAGTTAAAGATCGATCAAGTCATACTTGATCGTGTGGATGGCGCTTTGCCTTAGGGTTAAGATGATAGACAGATAATGTTTGAGGCATTGCGCCAAGGTGACATCTGGCATTGCTGATGTCATGGGTCCCGAATTTAAAAGCAGTAAAATACGCCGTAATTTTTTTAAGATCTAACAACAGGCGTTAAGCCTCAAAGACAAAGATGAAGGTTTTTATCCTTCAATGCATTGAGCTTGCGTGCCGCATGTCCAGATCTGATCCTGAGCTCACAGGTGACTTAAGGAGATCAGCGGTTCTATTTTAAAGTTGATAAAGATTCAAACCTAGGCCGTTGACTGGGTATTTCCATGCCACCTATGACCGTTTTCATTTAAACTCAAATATTTAAATCATTTCTTATAATTTCATGGCGGTGGTGACGTATTCCAAATTATCGAGAAGGTAGATGGATCGAGCTGATCTGTCTGCTTGAATTTATGGCGATATGAGATATCTTCAAGGCGTATCTGAATGTTTGAGGCATTTCCAAAGTGCATTAATTGAAAGACTTGATTGTTTTATGGTTTCTGATTATTTAATGGATATCTATGGTAACCCTATTTCTACCCTAATTTGATCAGATGGATTGAATCACTAGCCTGTGTGGTGGAGGAGTTTTTTGATAAGTGTTTTTAGAGGTTTTTTTAGCTAGTTTTTTTGAGCTTATGCAAGACTTTCTGTGGCATTCTCTCTGCCCCTAGGTTTTCATGTGTTTGTAATTTTTCATTGAGGTCCAGATTATGCAAAGACTGTTTGTGACAATTTCTTTGTCCTTGGGTTTTCTTATATGTATTTCTCTTATTGAAGCATAATACAGTGGCTAATATTAGAGAAATCTTGGAGTTCTTGAGCCCTTTTTCTTTCTGCATCTCAGTGTACTATTGTGGATGATTGATATAGATGATCTTGTGAATTTTGTTCACCCCCTGTCATTTTGTCTCATTTATGTGCTTATTTTCTGGAGTGAATATTTGTTTGCAGGTCATAGTTTGTGTCTATTCCTTGAAAAAGCTATTTTTCCTGAAATCTTTTCTTTCCCTAAATAGTATCTTTTCATCTTAGACCTCTCTATGAAACACTTTTTGCAAGCATATTTACAGAGTTGTGCTTGTCTTGACTCAAAGATTTCATACTAATGCTTGGTCATTGTGTTATGATTCATGCCACTTTCGGTGTATCACCTTGTAGGTTAAGTTTTGCTTTATTGTTTTTCAGTTCTGCTTCTATCCCTTTTCCTCCCAAGTTTACTTTTCAAGTTTAAAGAGCAAAAATAGGTGATTATCCAAGAGGAACCGACCTAGAATCCAGAGGTTTCACTTCAATTAGCAAAGGGTCCCACAACCTAGAGGTTATTCTCATGTTATACCAGATCATTAGACTTATGAGTTTAATAGGGTGCAAATTTGGTGTATAACATTAACATAGGGTTTGTGCATTGGGTTCTAATAATTTTTCTTGTGTTGTTTGTGCCTTCAACCTGCATTTGTCATTGGGCATCTGAACATTGGGAATGTTGGAATTGCTGCTCAGTTGTCTTGTTTTTTTTTGAGCCTTGGCAAAAGGTGAATTGGTGGTTTATATGTTTTTTCTGGCTCTCCGCTCCACCTCCCCTACCTCCTCTATTCTATTTTCTCTATAATCTGCCTTATATTTTGTTGGGGCACTCACTAGGGTTTTTATTTCCTTTGCGAAGTGATGTGGTTGTTTGCTTTTGGAATTTCACTAAGGTTTTATCAAGTGATGAGCATTTATTATATACATAATAGTTGGTATCTTACTTGGTACTCATGCTCTATTTTGCTTCAAATAATAACTGACTATGATTCAATTTGGAGTATCTGTAGTAAAGCTGGTATAACAAAGCTTCTAATGTTTATATTTTGCTCCAACGTTTGTTACAATATATTATATTTCTTTTACATATATCAAGGCCACTAATATCGATCTTGGCAGAATGAAGAGGAAGTGTATATGCAGGTAATCAGGTTGGACTGTCTTTTGGATCAAAACACAAGAAACATCAAAATCTTATGAGATGCAATAGATGTCCACTAGGCTCTATTTTGTTCTTCTTATGTTTGTATAGAGATGGAGTATGTAAAATGTAATAAAAGGTGGAATCCATGTAAATGGGACTGACATTTTCCAATCCGCTAGATGATGCGGTTGTTGATGTAGCAATTTGTTTATTTTCTGATCTTTAATAAGATATGGGCGAGACCGAAGGTTTTCTTTCCTTTATTCTTTCCTACCAGTGCCCACACTGAATGGAGGTGTAAATATTTCAATTTTATTAATTAGAAAATTTTTCAGCTCCAGACTTTTACAAAAATAATAAAATTGCTAGTATACTCTTATGAAAATAGTAATCTCCTACCACAAATAAAAAAAATATTATATATTTTATTATCATTGTAATTTCTTTTAAGTACCATATTTATTTAAATCTATCGTGAAACCAAGATGCTTTGAAAACAAAATAGGGTGCATGGGTGGAAATTTTGTGTATATAAAAAGGCCATCAAAGGGACTCTATTTCATACCAAGATTTTATTTTACTAAACTCTTTTTTTAAAGCCAAAAGACTTATTGAAACAGTTAACATTTTTCTATAAATTTAATTTAATATAAATAAACAATTATTTTCTTTCAAAATTGCAATGATTTATTTTTTGATAGGTAATGGGTCAAAGCCTAAATTAAATATTATTATTATTATTTGTTGAATTTAATTATTGTGTTAAACTCAAATAGACTCAAACCCAAGACCTCATAAATGAGAGACTCACAATTTACCGTTATATTACATGCTCTTGCCTAAAATTGTAATAAATTTATATAGATATGTTAAATATATATATTTAGATATTTTAATTTTTAATATTTATATATAATCATAATTTTTATTTTAAGTATATCTTAAAATTATATTTCCATAAATAATTATTCTATTATATATATATATATATATATATATATATATATATATATATAAAAAAATATATAT
>MU224929.1:2291109-2361808 GCA_018584345.1 Thuja plicata
TATCAAATTGCCATGGCCTTCCAAGTAGAAGGTGGCATGCATCCATGGGAAGAATGTCACATAGAACTCTGTCTTTATACTTGCCAATGGTGAATTCTACCCATGCTTGTTCTCCTACAAACACATGCTCTCCTTTGTTGAGCCATGTAACCTTGTATGGATTTTCATGTGGAATCCGTTTCAAATTTAACTTGGTGGCTGCCTCTTCACTAATGATATTATGAATTGAGCCTAAATCAATAATGACTCTACACACCTTTCCTGTAATCTTTCACTTCACTCTAAAGAGTGCTCTCCTTTGGCTTGGTTCTTCTTTGCTTGGCTCTCTGATTAAGGTCCTCCTTATCATGAGGTTCTCACCTTCTTCTGATTCTAATGGTACCTCAAATGGCTTGCTACTGCAACTTGATTCTTCTTGGACATAGTTAATTCTTTTCCCACCTCCTTGAGAAGTAGAACCTTTTTCAGGACATCGATATGCAGGATGTCCAAATTGCTGACAGTTGTAACACTTCATTGAAGAGAAATAAGATCATCTTCCTTGGTTATTAGTTCTTCCTCTTGAACTACTATTTGAACCTCTTCCATGGTTATAACCACCTCTTGTGTTACTCGATTCTCCTTGATTCTCAATGAGTTTGGACTCACTCTAATTTCTTCCTCCATATCCTCCTCTATGACCTCTGTCGTCTCTTCCTCTTCCTTTGCTATTTGAATCTTGCTTCTTCTTGAATTTTTCCTCCACCTTGAGGGCTAGCTGGTAACATTGGTGTATAGTCTTGGGGTTTAAGAGACTAATTTACTCTTGGATACTCCACTTGAGTCCATTCAAGTACCTAGCCACTTTCAATCTTTCTTCTTCCATCACATGCGACCTTAAGTATAGTTTGTGAAATTCTTCGGTGTAGAAACTGACTTCTAAATCATTTTGTCTCAGATTTTGTCTCTTTTTATGCAACTGCACTTCATAATCATCAGGAAGGTAAGTTTCCTTCATCTTGGCTACCATACCTTTCCAATTGGTTATGGGGTTCTTTCCTTCTTTTGCCCTCTCATCTTGGACAAACTTCCACCAAGTGAGAGCAATTCCTCTCAACCTTGTCTTGGATATTCTTACTTTCTAAGCTTCGGTCACATTATCACAGTCAAATTGATTTTCAAGACCTTCTATCCATTCCATGATTAATTTTGGTTCCATCTTGCCACTAAATAGAGGCACACCTTCTAAGGACTTACCACTCATTGCATTCAATGATTTCAAGAATGGCTCTTCTTGAAGCACAGGGTCTGGCTCTAGAATAATGTCTTCCTCTGCCATTGCTTTACCCTTTCCATCAACTTCTCTCATCCATTCATTGACTTCTATAGTCCTAAGTTGTACTTCTTCCAACTTAGTTTCCATTTTAGCTAACTGTTCCTTTAGGAGTCTATTCTCCTCCTTTTGCTCTTCCACATCTTTTGTGAGTTCGACGTTGGTCACCATCTTGGATGAGTTGACATATGTTTCTGCAGATAACATCCAAACAACACACACCCAAATCTTTTAGGGCTCTGATACCAATTTGATGTGGACAGAAGTCTTGTTGCTGCTACAGAACTAGCTTGGCTCTGTTCTGAGATCTTTCTCCTAGATCTCTTGGGTTGTTCACAACCCTAAACTAAGGTAAGTCACTCTCAAATTTACCTCCTCTTCAAGAATCAGTCCCCATCAAAATGCTTATCATCTCCTTCTTGCTGAACCTACACAAATAGATTCATTCTACTCACTTATTTAATGTTTTTGAAACATTGCTTTCATTCTCTTCCCTAGCTGGACTATTTACAAGCTCGTCTAGGGTAAGATCTCCAGATTCACACCTGTTGCTACTCCTACCAAAAACAAAAAGAAAAATATGTACAAGGGCTCCTCTCAAGTTCCATTCCTACACATGATTCTCACCATGGATTCAGGACTCTCGAGGGGCCATTGTTGCTTACAACCCAGAATGGGTGAAGAACTAATAGCTTGCAAAATAGAAAATAAAGTAACTAATCTACTTGCATGAAAAATGAACCACAAAGAAACTTTATATCCACTAAACACATAGTCTACAACTTCTCATTACTGGAAACAAAAACAAAATAGTACAATATTTTGCAAATCTCTATCTTTCCTGTCGCTTCTTTTCTTCTACAATCTCTACTCTCCAGATCTCCAAAAATGAAGGCCTGGGATGTTATTAGTAACCATCCTCTCAAAGGAACCAACCCTAATGGTCCACTCCTTCACAAGAATCTCTTTAGGAACCATTACACTAACCATACTATCCATTAAAGACAAGATCTACTTTTCACGGGCCGTTACAACTGAATATTGCTGAGCAACAGTAACACAAAGCCGAGCTCTAGTGTTGGCCGAGCTTCTTAGCACCAGTGTAGGCCGACCTGCTAGTGGTGGCCGAGTTGCAGTGTTAACTTGGCTGCAGTGTTAACTCAACTATAGTGTTAACTCGACTGCAGTGTTAACTCAGCTCTAGTGTTAACTCAAATGCAGTGTTAACTCAGCTCCAGTGTTAACTCAACTGTAGTGTTAATTCGGCTCCAGTGTTTATTTGGCTGTAGTGTTAACTTAGCTGCAGTGTTAACTCGACTCCAGTGTTAACTCGGCTCTAGTGTATGCCGAGTGCAAGTGATACCAAGCATCTTATCCAAATTTCCCGATGCCTTGGTTGGATTTCCAGAGGCTTCCAAACTACCTCACACACACACACAACTAAAGGAAACCAATTAAGAAACCTATCTAGACATGGATTGACCTAGTCATATCCATCTTAGGGAAAAAAAAATGACCTTCTAAGGTCCACACAAACTCTCCTGACTTGGATAGAGTCAGTACATTCTAGAAATAAGGAGCTAGGGGTTTGATTTAGGTGTGCTCCTGCACCAGAATGGTGAAGTAATGAGAAATAAATCAAGATTGGTTTGCAAAGGTTAAGCATAGGAAGAACGACTAGATTATGGAGAGACTTGTGCACTTGTCAAAAGATTGGAAGGATTCAGGATATGAATGGCTTACACAACATATAAAGGATTTAAATTTTATCAAATGGATGTTAAATCGACATTTGTGAATGGAATACTAGAAGAAGAAGTCTATATTGAAAAACCTGAAGGATTTTTGTGGAACAAGGTAAGGATTGGGTTTGCAGATTGCATAAAGCATTATACGATTTGAAGAAAGCACCAAGAGCATGGTATGAAAGACTAAATTCATATTTAGGTAAGAATGGATTTGACAAAACTAATGGTAAGAGTAATGTGTATTTGAAAACTGAATGTGAAGACAAATTTTTGATTGCTGAAATATTTGTTGATGATATAATTTTTGGACGAAATGATCTACTTAGTAAACATTTTGCTGAAGAAATGAGGAAAGAACTTGAGATGTCTATGATTGGATAAATAAAACTCTTCATTGGTTTACAAGTACAATAGATGTCAAAAGTTATTTACATAACTCAGTCTAAGTAAATTAAGGAGATATTGAACACTTTTGGTATGAAAGATTCAAAACCCATCGGTACACCTATGATAACCAGTTGCAAACTATCAAAAGAGGATGATTCTAAGGAAGCGAATGAAAAATTATACAGATCAATGGTTGGAAAGATATAATATGTTATTCATAGTAGACTTGATATTGCACATGCAGTTGGAACAGTTGCTAGATTTTCATCTAATCCTAAGGATTCACATATGATTGCAGTTAAGAGGATATCCTGATATCTTAAAGGAACATAAAATTTTGGATTATGGTATGATGGAAAGGAGATTTTAAACTTCAAGCATATGCATACGTAGATTGGGATGCAAATATTGATGATAGAAAAACTACAAGTGGAGGAGCTTTTTATTTGGGAAGCAGATTAGTGTCATGGACGAGCAAGAAGAAAAATTGTATTTCACAATCTACAGGTGATGTTGAATATGTTGTTGTTGTCATTAATTATCAGCAAGTGTTCTGGATAAAACAAATACTAGAAGGAATACATGAGAAAATTTAAGAACCTATTGTTATACATTAGGAGAACACAAGTGCTATTAATATATCAAAGAACCCAGTAATGCACTTAAAGACCAAGCATTATAATTGTAAAGTATCATTTTCTAAGGGAGAAGGTATAGGATAAATAGGTAAGATTGGAGTACATTCCTAAAAAGGAACAAGTTGCAAATATATTCACTAAACCACTACCTAAGGGGAGCTTTTAATATCTAAGAGGTAAACTAGGGGTCCTGCCCCTATCACAAGTTAACTAAAAGCAGATGTAGTATGCACCAGTTCATATTATTTTAACATAATATCTCAAGTATTAATATCTCAAGGTTTTCAAGTTAAATAGTGTTATGTAAAATAGATATGTAGACAATAGAGACAAATTTGGAAACAAGAGGTAGAAAGGAACATGTTGCTAAAATCTGAGATAGAATCAAATGAACTATTTCTCTCGAGGTGACCTTGATTGGAAGTACTAGATGTAGAAAAAACTGATAAATGTGGGATCTGCATTCTGCTTAAATGTTCCCTTGAAAGTTTTGTCAAAAGAATTTTAGACTATTTCTCTTTAGAAAATCTAGACCTTACTTTTTTGGATCCGTGGAAGGCTAATCAATAGATCTCTCTCTCCTTAGATCAAATCTAAATTTGTGTCTTCATAACCAATCACATGCATGTAGAAAAAGACAAAATTATTGGGTTGATGGGGGTTTGTAAAGGTAAAACTCCAATTTTGGAATTAAACATGAAATTAAAATAAACTTAAATTGAAATGAAAGTGTGTTGTAATATAACAAAGGCTAGATCTGAAAATTGAATGTTTATAGCTTCACAAATCCTCTTTTTATCAAATTATCCATGAAGATACTATGTTGGCTTGTAGGGTTGACTTTATGAAAGGTTGATCATGGATGTCATCATGAATGCTTTAGATCTAAACTTTACTTCTTGTCTTCAATGCCTTGAATGATACTTTATCACTTTCTGTTAGGATGTGCTTGAGATTGAATTAAAGGTGTGTGAAATGAGGGTGGGGGGGGTAAGATTGTTTTTATACATGTCTTGATGAAAATGTGTTTTTAATTTCAAAGTAGGTCTAGATGAAAAATATTTTTCCCGCTCTCATAATGTAGTCATTAGCTAGTTTGAATTTGGGAACCTTTTATCGAGGCAAGGTTGCTCTAGGAAACCCTATTTTGGGTCAAGGTTTCCATAGGAAACCCTATCTTTGGAGAATGATTCCTTAGGGGCCTTGGCATCCTAAATCAGATGGGATGAAGAACCTAAGGTAAAAAAAATGCAGTAGATATTCTTATCTTTGAGCCATTGTGAGAAAAATCAAGCATGATCGAGCATGGGAGGTGAGAAATGCTAAAATAATGTTGAATTGAGCATGAAATTGTATAGGGATACAATTCACGTTGCTACATTTAGGCCCCACTTTAGCGAGAATATGAACTTGGATTTATACTCTCAATAAAGTTGAACACACATTGAAAAAATTTCATCAAGTTATTAAAGAGGTAAGAATCACGAAGCCTCCAAGGGACTTAGGATCTTATCAATCTAATAGAGAGACAATAGTAGAAACACATGAATATAAAGAGAGAGAAAGAGTATGAATATGATGGCCTAGTGATTCTATTCTTATTATGATTCATGTAGAGAATCAATGTAAGGAGAACTGAATGGTTTAGTAAGTTGTATTAGGCTAGTCAACTCATCCTGAAAAGTTTGGTGAGAAAGATTACATAGAAAAAGGTACAATTATCTAAGTAACTTGAAAAAATGACTAATTTTTATGTGTGGTGTATGCATTTAGTTTAACAAGAGAAGAGTGCATGCCCCCACATTAAAGTAACTATGTACACCTTACTAGGAGAAATACCTTTAAGGTAGCATACATGCACCCAAAAGAGAAGCACATTGCCACAATGATATTTCCCCAAGTAAGGAAAAAACAAGGGTAATATAGAACATGAAAAAATGAGAGCACATAAGGGATGCACTATTTGGGATAAGTATGTGCATTTGATAACTCATGTATAACAACTATAATTGTAATTAATTGACTTCATCCCCAAAGTTAGTGGAATTACAAGTACATAAGATGAAAAAACAAAAGTATTTTTGGGTCAACATGGTAGAGACCAAAAAGAGATAGATTTCAATGCTTTACATCATCCACAAATAGAAAATACAAAGGAAATTGTATGATAATAGAACATGTATGACATATCATATGTCATACATGATTATATGCATGAGTCCCTTTAAAAAAATATGGGAGGCGAGAGAGGTGAGAGAGAAAGAGGTAGAGGAGGAGGCCAAGCGGGAGGAAATTTGAATTCTTTCCTGGGCGAGAATTGTGAAGCTGGAAGGATTCCTGCGCCTACAGCGGCAAGAGACCAATAGAAGGCAGGAGGATTATCAGGTGAGGTCTCCACAAAGGATCCAAATGATGACAAGGACTGAGATGCTGCTCATTCCTGAGGAGGTGGGCCAGAAAACATGTCTAAAGCAGGTAAGTCTTCCCTGTTGGTAGTAGTGGAAACGTTTCTGCTGGGAATCATGCCAAAGGCAACTAGTCATCTTTATTTGGGGTTAAACCAACTCAAAAATCCTCTTTCCCAGTATTAAAAATATCTCTAAGCCAGGTGAGGGCATGTTTGGCATCTCAATACTTGATCCTCTAGTGGACCATATGGTATCCAACATGGCTTTTATGCTAGCAGGAAAATTTACAGGAACCAGACCTAACATTGACTTGGTTAGAGTATTTATCTCTCATAAATGGAAGCTCAAGGGGCAAGTCGATATAGCGGCTATGCCAAAAGGTTTTTTCTCCTTTGTCTTTTCAATTATGGAAGATCTTTCAAAGGTTCTTTGTGGAGGCCCTTGGATGTTCGACAAATCATCATTGGCTCTCCAAAAATGGGTGAAAAATCTAGACTTGAATGCAGACCTATTCAAAATTGCCCCTATTTGGGTTCATTTTCCAAGTCTTCCTATGGATTATTCGCATGAATATGTCTTCATAGGTTTGGCGAGGGATTTTGGAGAACTCCTCTCCATAGACCCAATGACCGCCGCTAAGTCCAAGCTGGTGTATGCCAGAATCTATGTAAATATACACCAAAATGTGGACTTTCCTGAGGTCATTTCAATCAACTCAAAGTTGGGTAAGCATATTCAACTTGTTGAATCCAAATATGTATCCTTTTCTTGCTTCTCTTGTAAAAAAGGACACTGGGCAAAACAATGCCCATTAAAACAACATAAAGAGAAAGGTAATCAAGGAAAATAGCGAGAGTCAAGGAAAGAATGGAAGGATAAATATAATCTGAATGAAACACTTAGAATCAATCCTAGATCAAGCCTTCAATTTGATAATAAGGAGGGAGAAGAACCTAATGTTACAAAGAATAATCAGGACAATGAGCAAAAAGAATCAGATTAAGCAAGGAAAGATTTAGAGATCCAAATGGTAAAGGAAACAATAGAGATTGAGAATAATAGTAGTCCTTCAATCCATAAAAACCAAGCCCAGGATCAAGTCAACAAACAAAAGGATCCTATGCCAAAAATTCTAAGAAATGATACAAGTGAGATTATGGAAAATGAGAGGGTTCACTCTCCTATTAGGATGGAGAATCCCTTTATTCCTTTAGGAGCAAATTCTGGGGACCCAGTGCTGAATAGAAGTAATTCTAAAGTGAGCGATGATGAAGTCCTATCCCCTATGGAGGACCTATGGAGTGAAAAAAGACTAGAAAGCTATATTATATTAGGGGAAAGTCAAGAAGAACCATGGACTGAAATAAATGGAAAAAAAACTTAGCTAAAAGCTCCATAAAAAAAGGACATAACCAAAGCAATCCTCATGGATCAAAAAAGAAACAAGATAAACAAACCCAAGGAGGGGTTTAGAAAAGAAGGCAACAAAAGGATAATGTGGGAACTCCCAAAAACAAAAAAGGAAGAAGATCCATTAAAAAGACACAGGAGCAAGAAGCAAAATAGAATAGCAGATGGTTGGCAATGAACCATCCCTTAAATATGCTCTCCAACTCTCTAAATTAAAGTTATATCTTGGAACATTAGAGGACTAAATAGTCCCCATAAGTAGGATGTCATAAGGAATATGGTTAGAGACAGTAAACCAGACATATTACTTATCCAAGAAACCAAAATGATCAAAGATAAAGTGGAAAAATTCATATGTTTAAGAATGGTGGCAGCTTAGGTGTTGACTCTGATGGAGCTTCAGGTGGCATTGTCATTTACTGGGATAAATAGAATTTTAATTGTACCTTCCTTACAAGTGAGAAGAATATTCTCCTGGTCAAGGCTAACTATATAAAGGATAACTTAACTTGGAATCTTGTCAATATTTATGCACCTAACACTAGAAAAGTCATATTGAAGTATTGGCATAGCTTGAGAGAGATCTGTAAGCAATTCCAAGAAGACAACTGGATGGTTATGGGAGACTTTAATACCCCCTTGAGAAATGAGGAGAAAAATGGTGGCATTCCTTCCTAGATAGATAGAAGAACTGATCTGATGGATTACATCAATGACGAAGCCTTTTTAGATTTGGAGCTCGAAGGAATAGACTACACTTGGTCTAATAGAAGAATGGGGAATGACCTGATTCAGGTCAAACTGGATAGAGCTCTTTTATCTCATGATTAGATATCTAGGTATTCTTTCTCCCTCTCTTCTTAGTTACGTATTGGGTCTGACCATTTTCCTATATCTTTAAATGCTAATTTGATCAATTGTAAAAAGAACATTCCCTTTCATTTTGAAAAAATGTGGACTTCCCATCCAAATCTGAAAGAAAGGATAGCAGAATGGTGGAACTATGCCTTAGAGGGGGGAGCCATGTATAGAATTGCTAAAAAACTAAACAACATGAAAAGGAAACTCAAATTATGGAACAAGGAGGTTTTTGGAGATATTTTCCAAATGAAAGGTAGAATGCAGGCTGATATTAAGGAAATCCAAGACAAAATCCAGAAAGAAGGTCTTTCTGAAGAAAGTAAATCTTTCAAAAACTTAATACTGGAAGATTATCATAACATAATTTCAAGGAGGAATCCTTCTAGAGATAAAGATCTAGAGCATTATGGCTCAAGGTTGGGGACAAAAATACCAAATTCTTTCATGTGACAACCATGAAACACAAAGTTGGAAACAAGATTTCTAGCCTGAATTATAATGATAAGACTATAAGAAAAGAAGAATGATATTAGAACAAAGATGCACAACTATTTCTCTCAAATCTTATCTAGGGATGTCAACTTGAATGGGACTGACCACGAAGAACTTCTTTCAGAAATATCCTAGCTGGTAGATGATCCAACAAACAAATACCTCCAATCGATCCCTTTAGATAGAGAAATTAAGATTGTAGTTTTTTCCTTTGAAGGGGAGAAATCTCCTGGTCCTGATGGTTTTCCCATGCTATTTTTCCAGCCTTTTGAGATATCCTTAGTAAAGATGTGCAGGCTGTAGTTAAAGAGATCTTTGGTATGAAAATCCTCCTAAGGGAGCTTAATGCAACTTTTTTGGTCTTGATCCCTAAAAAAGCAGGGAGCCAACTCAGTGGACACCTTTAGACCTATCAGCCTCTATGATTGTTTGTACATGATTATTTCAAAGGTTCTCACTTCCAGATTGTTGTCCATTCTCCTTAATATCATCTCCCCTAGCAGAATGACTTTATCCCTGGAAGACAAATTTTGGACTCCATTATTGTTGTTCATGAGAACATTAATTCTCCAGAAGCTGATAGAAAACAAGGCTTTATGATGAAAGTGGATTTATCTAAGGCTTTTGACAGAGTTGACTGGCAGTTCTTATAGAAAGTTATTAATTCTTTTGGCTTTGATAATGGGGTTATCAAACTCATTACCCAATTGATCTCAACTATTTCCTCCTTTGTTATTGTTAATGGTGGATCTTCTCACTTTTTCAAACCTTCTATAGGTTTAAGACAAGGTGATCCTATTTCCCCAATCCTATTTGTTATTCTTGCTTAATGTTTAGGAAGTAATATTAACAAACTGGTCAAAAAGGGAAAAATCACTAGCCTCCACCCTTCTTCTGCTAGCACCACTTTCTCTCATGAGAAATTTGTGGATGATACTCTAATAATGGGGGATGCAACTATAAAAGAAGATAGAAACTTGAAGAAAGCCCTCTTTGTTTACACTGCAACAACTAGCCAACTTATCAACTGGACTAAGAGTTTCATTTTCTTCATTAATACCCCTCTGGAGAGACAGAAAAAGATATCCAAAATCTTAGGCTGCAATATTGGTAGTCTCCCTTCTTCTTACTTGGGGCTACCTTTACGCTCTAAACCTCCTGACAGTTTTTGGTACTCCATCATAGACAGATATAATAACAAGCTTGATCGATGGAAAGGGGCACTTTTAAGAAATTCAGGGAAGCTTCAACTATTTAAATCTACGCTTCAAAATATCCCTATTTATGCCAGGAGTCTCTTTAAGATTCCTCATAAATTTGCCATGGTGATAGAGAAAATCCAGAAAAGGTTCCTTTGGTCAGGGGTAGAAGACAAGAAAAGACTCACCCTTGTGGCCTGGGAAAATGTTTGTAAGCCAAAAAAGCTAGGAGGTCTTGGTCTGAGATCATTAAAAAATTTCAATAAGGCCCTCCTGGCTAGACAACTTTGGAGAATTAATGGAGACCAAAAATAATGGAATAATATTATAAGAAATAAATACATCTTTAATTCTAACACTCTGGAGGATTATATAAATAATGATAATAGCATTAATGGATCTAGTATCAGGAATAGTGTTAGCTCAGTCAAAGATCTTATCATCAAAGGATAATGATGGAAGCTAGGAGATGGAAGGAGACTTGACTTCTAGGATTATAAGTGGATCCATAAGGAGCCCTTATCCGTTAATCAAGAGTGGATATAGGCAATCGACAGATGCAAGGAAACTTTTGGGATCAAGGCTAAAGACTACTGGCAGAAAAATAAATGGAGGAATCTTGGTGACATAGATTGCAGATTTATTTCCCTCCAGCATGAGTTGCAGACCTGGTTTATCAAAGATAACTCCCATATTATTTGGGACCCTAGTCCTGATGGTAAGTATTTTTTTTCTTTTTCTTATAATCTCCTCACTGTGAGGGAGGTGAGACCTCTTTTCTCTAGTGTCTGGTACAATCATCTCACTCCTAAAATCAACTTCTTTTTTTGGCTCTTAATTCAAAATAAACCTCTTACCCTTGATAATCTTTCTAAAAGGGGATTTTATCTTGCTAATAGATGTGTTCTTTATGTGGAATAAGCTAAAACTTGTAATCACACAATGTTACAGTGCTCCTTCACTTGAAAGGTTTGGGAATTTATCCATAGGAAATGGAATTTGTGCTAGTTTTCTCCTTTCCTTTGGCACGATTTTGTCAAACAATGGAGCAATCCTTCCCAGAACATTATTGCTAAAGACTTATGGATCTGAATTCCTCCCCACTTCTGCTGGTGAATCTTGAAAGAAAGAAATAACAGAATCTTCAGGGAGAAATAGCCCAGTCCTGAAGTTGTTGGAAACCACATCTGCAGAGCGTTGTAAGAAAATTTCACTTCATCAAGTAATAATAATTCTGCTAAGAGTATTGGGTACACTAGAGATTGGCAATTTAGTATTCCTAATCCTAAATCCAAATATTTGAGAGCTACAACTACTTGGACCTCACCCCCTGCTGATTGGGTTAAGGTAAACTTTGATGGGGTGTCAAAAGGCAACCCAGGAATTACTGGAGGAGAAGGAATAATAAGAGATTGGAAGGGAACCTATATTGGGGCTATTTCTACTCCAATGGGAGTTCAATCTAATCACAGAGCTGAAGAAATAGCTGCTCTTAATGTGATATTGCTGGAAGAAGAGTTGAAATGTCAAAAAGTCTGGTTGGAGGGTGATTCTCTTAACATCATGTTACCCCTAATTTTTGACTCATACCCTACGTTTTATCATTACCTAAAATTAGGAGTCTGCTGTCCTAAAAGTGAAAAATCTGCAAATACTTTTTAGCCCAGTTTACATTTTCTCCTTGTCAGTTGAACTTGAATCTTGAACTCGTCTAGTTCAAGGTTCAAGGTTCAATGTCACCTTATGGTGTGTTTCATTTTCCTTTGCTTTTATGTAAAATTATGAGTGGTGCGGTTTGCAAAATACACTCTCCCATTGAACATTGAATCTTGAACTTGTCTAGTTCAAGGTTCAAGGTTCAATTGTGGACTTCATCATGCAAGAGGTGTAGTAAAGTCTAAGTTTTCACCGCTCCTATTTTTTTTATAAACACACCAAAGGGAAGTAATGTTTTATTACCCATTGAACTTAATTTGTGGACTAAGCCATATCAAGGTTTGTGGTTAAGGTTTGTGAACTTAATGTTTTATTACCCATTGAACTTAATTTGTGGACTAAGCATGTGTGTTGAATAAGCAAAAAGACAGCGGTGACGTGAGAAAAGCAACAGTTGGCGGGTGATGATTTTATCTGTGCATGTTTGAGATATAATCATTATTAGACGTGACACTTATATGTCATTTAAATCATTTAAGGGGTGCAATACATAATGATCACATCAGGAAAAAAATCTTGTCACATTTAATTAAGAGCCCGCATTGTCATTTAATGCAAAGCCTTCACATTTTGTGGGAAATCAGTTATAAAATAAGAGTGTGTGCTATCAGTCTTCTGGTGAAGTTTTTAATGGTGGAATTGAATTGCTCGTTGGAATGTGGCATTAATGCAGGTGCTATCTAGAGCATACCAATTGCTTTCATAAGCATACCCTTGAAAAATCACAATTTAAATTATCCTATGGTTGAGAAGAAAGCATATGCGGTAGTTAAAGCTGTGAAACATTTCAGATTTTATATCTTGCCTTTGCACTCTACTGTGTATGTACCCTCCTCTGTAGTCAAAGATGTTCCGACTCAAAAATATATAGGCATGAACAACAAAGCTACTTGGGTGGAAAGAATCCAAGAGTTTGATTTGAATATCAGACCAACTAAGTTAGTTCGAGGGTAGGGTCTATGCAAAATGATGGCTCACAGTGTACCTGAAGATGATGTTCCTCTCGCTCTGTTTGTTGGCTTAAGAGACTCATGGTTTTCAGATGTGGCTTTTTATCTAAAATATGGAGATTGTCCAAAGCATCTGATCCCTAAGGAGAAAAGAACCCTCTGAATCAAGGCAGCAAAGTATATTATTGTGGATGATATCCTATACAAGAAAGTAATTGATGGGTCTTTCTTAAGATGTGTTGATAAAGAACAACAAGAAAAGTTGCTTACGAAGTTTCATAATGAGGCCTGTGGAGGTCACCTCTCATCAACTGTAACTGCTTTCAAAATTTTAATAATTTTTTATTACTGGCCGGGGATGTTTGCAGATGCATACAAATGGGTCGCTAACTATGAAAAGTGCAAAATTTTCAGCGGAAAACCACAATTGGAAGCCCTCCCTCTGAGGCCAATAGTCATTGAAGAGCCTTTCAAACAATGGGGATTATATTTCATCAGTCCAATCAATCCTCCTTCTAGTGTTGGGAATACACACATCCTAACTACTACAGATTATTTCACTAAATGGGTCAAAGCAGTCCCAGTTAGGAAGACGACATCAGAGGTAGTGTGTGATTTCCTAAAAAACTATATCTTGGTCAGGTTTGGCATTCCTCAGAAATTAGTCATAGACAATGCTACCAATTTCTCCTCTTCAAAAATAAATTTGTTTTTCTATGATAATGGCATCCACCTATCACATGCATCTAACTATTACCCACAAGGGAATGGTCAGGCAGAATCGAGCAACAAAAGCCTGATATCAATCATGAAGAAATTGGTGAATGATAATGCCAAGGACTGGCATAAGAGATTGTATGAGGCTCTGTAGGAAGATTGTTCCTCTCCTAAGAGGGCGATTGGAATGACTCCATTTGAGTTTGTGTACGGTGTTGAAGCCTCATTGTCTTTACCTTTAGAACTGGCAGCGGAAAAATTACAGTAAGTAATTGAAGGAAATTTTTTTGAGGATGGTCTAGAGAAAAGGATTATGTATCTCAATAAGATCCAGGAAGAAAGAGAGGAGATGGTGGACCATATAGCATTGCATCAAGCCAAGGTAAGGAAAATTTTTGATAGGTGGGCTAGACCAAGATATTTTATGAAGGAGATTAGGTTCTACTCTGGGATAAGAGGAGAGAACCTAAAGGTGCTCACATTAAATTTGAGTTGTTATGGAAGGGGACCTTTATCATTAGCAAATCTATGGGAAGTAACTCATTTGTTCTTGAGTGTCAGGATGGCACTATTCTACCATTAACATTTAATGGTCAAGATCTAAAACTGTACCAAATGTAATTAAATTTTTCTCGCCTCATTGTATATTTTCCATCTTTTGGCTTTCTTTCCTTGTGTTTTTCTTTCCTTTCCTTCCTGATTTTTGTTTTGTCCCATTTTTGTTTTGGAGTCTCTCTTTTTTGGGTGACTCCCTGGTCTGTGAAACCAAAGCTGCTAAGTTCATCCTACATCCTCAATATTCCTTGTCCCTAGTTGGAGTCATTGGTACCCCTGATTTTTGACTCATACCCTACGTTTTATCGTTACCTAAAATTAGGAGTATGTTGTCCTAAAAGTAAAAAGTCTGAAAATAATTTTCAGCCTAGTTTACATTTTCTCCTTGTCAGTTGAACTTGAATCTTGAAATCATCTAGTTCAAGGTTCAAGGTTCAATGTCGCCTTGCAGTGTGTTTCATTTTCCTTTGCTTTTATGTAAAATTATGAGTGGCACGGTTTGCAAAATACACTCTCCCGTTGAACATTGAATCTTGAACTTGTCTAGTTCAAGGTTCAAGGTTGAATTGTGGGCTTCATCTTGCAAGAGGTGTAGTAAAGTCTAAGTTTTTTCCACTCACATTTTTTTTATAAACACACCAAAGGGAAGTAATGTTTTATTACCCATTGAACTTAATTTGTGGACTAATCCATATCAAGGTTTGCGGTTCAACAGAAGCATGCGTGTTGAATAAGCGAAAAGATAGCGGTGACGTGAGAAAAGCAACAGCTGATGGGTGATGATTTTATCCGCTCATGTTTGGGATATAATCATTATTAGATGTAAGACTTATATGTCATTTCAATCATTTAAGGGGTGCAATACATAATGATCACATCAAACAAAAACTCTTCTCACATTTAATTAAGAGCCCGCATTGTCATTTAATGCAAAGCCTTCACATTTTGTGGGAAATCAGTTATAAAATAAGAGTGTGTGCTATCAGTCTTCTGGTGAATTTTTTATGGTGGAATTGAATTGGTGGAGTAGTAGAAGGTGTACTCTCATCTCACAGAAGCTTAGAGTGTGCGAAATCTCCAGGTTAGTGTTTTTCTCTTCCAGAGTCCCTGTTCAAAATTGAAGCCATTTGAAAAAGTTTGGTATTGAAAGGCTCTGTTTTCCTTCTGCAATTTTGGTCTTTTATAAGTCTTCCCAGTAATAAATATGAAATCCCCACTCCCAAATTTTGGGAAAACTTCCCCTCTAGTTAGTTCACTTCCTGAATGTGATGACATGATGATAAAAGCAGGTGCCTTAGAGGTGATTCACAGTAAAATCAAAAGCCCTGTCTCTGGTTCTATAATAGAGAAGGTAGTTTTAAGTGGTTTAGATGATGCAACAACATTTCCCCTAGTGGCCCCCTATCCTAAGTTAGTAATGGAATGTGTTAAAAGGTATGATAGGGAAGAAAGATGTATTAAGAAAATTGATAGAAGCCCTCTAATCTCGATTAACCAAGATGTTATTCTCACAGCAATGGGCATTCCAAAAAAGGATCCTTATGAAGGATGGACCATTGGTTCCTCCTACTCTATTTTCTCAATGAAGAAACAGATTTATAGAAATGAAATTTCCAAACAATGGCTGTTGGAGGCAAAAAGGGGAGGGTCAAGGCTGCCAAAACCCCTTACAATAGATCATTTCAAACCCGAAGTTGCAGAACTAGTGATCTTGTTGAACAGAGTCAAAGGTAAATAGCCATGCTTATTACTAGTAGGACTAGAGGTATTTCTTTATCTAGATAAATTTGGGAGGGGAAAAATTTATTGATTGGGCAGATTGTATTGCTGATGAACTTCATCATCAATTGGCAACTTATTCAGAAAAGGCCAATGGTTTCTATATGTCTTCTTATTTTTTCTATGCACTAGCCTATACTAAAAAGTGGGATGGTTTATATCATGAATTACCTATTCCTAATATGAAGGTGTATGACTATTACCCCCATTTGCAGAAAGAATTCCATGTTGATAGTTTCATGAAAGTAAATGGTGTTTTTCTGGGAAGGTTAATCTTTGAACTGCAGGGGAACATTGATTAGAGAATGTCAGAGGAGGATAAGAAGTTTTTTAATGTCTTTGGAAGTTTCTTCATACAATTTAGAAGGTTTACTTACATTAGAGTTGGTGGCTTGTTTGAGGGAGAGCCATTCAAATTTCCCAGATATGCTCTGGATCTGCATGTTGTGACCAAAGTTGGACTCCAGTTGGCCCATGTGCACAAAGACCTCAAAGATAGAAAGGGAAGGGCCAAATCTAGTTTCCCTATAGAACTAGGTTTTTATTCCTGTAAGAATTCTTCTGATGCTCTTAATTTGGAGCAAGAATTGAACAAGTTGAAATTGAAAACTTTCAAGGCTAGGAGAGATTTTGACATCAGGGCATATGTTGCATGGCATTTTAGTTTACCTTCTGAATTTCACCATGTACCTAAAATGGAAGATTTCTGGGAAAACTACATAGATGATTTTGAGGTCAGGAGGAGATTATGGTGTAGATTTGCACTTGTTCAAATAGTTAACCTGCAGATGGGCATTGATGCCAATGGAATAGAAGAGGGGGAGGATGAAGATATAATTTATGAGCATTATAAAGAGAAGGTTCAGGGGTTGCCACTTCTGAAAATAGACTGGAATATAGAGGAAAGGGAGAGTATCCACATTAAGACTCTTGGTGTTATAAAAAGAACCGAAAGATGGATTTCTAGCAAAAGACCACCTCCTCATAGAAGACATAATACTAGAGGATCAGCTCTTAAATATCATGATGAAAATGCTATACCATGTTCTAATAAAAATATTTCTATTGCAGGTCCTTCTAAGTCTAAAAACACAAAGGTTGTTGAATCTAAAGCTAAAAAGCAGAGGTCTCCTCATCCTATTCCACCAAAGAGGATTTCCAAAAGAAAGGATCTCAAAGGAGAAGTCAAGCTAGTCTGAGAAAAAGAAGTGATAAATCTCAAGGAGATGGATACTGTGATGGCGGATAAGGACTCACAAGGCTCTGTATCAGAAGAAGTTGTTTCAGGAGGAGACAATCAGCAAGAAGTCAAGGATTCTACATTTTCTATGCCCACTAGTCCAACGCAAGCACTGGAAGATTCTCAACAGTCACCAGTTCCCACTTTGAAATGGTTGGAAATGTCCATCAATAGAAAAAGGAATGTCCTTCCAATAACACTACATGTTGAGGACATTGTAAGAAAATGTCTTGGTTCTTCAGAGAAACCAAAAAGGATCAGGTTGGAATCCAGGGTGGACATTGATGAAAAAATAGGGCACTGGTATGCAGAGCGTGTAGTTCCCAAGAATGATAAGGAACTCTCTGAAGCTACTGTGGATGACTTCATAGTAGAGAAAATAGATCTTGGATATGCAGGTAGAGTGGCTGATGTGAAACACTTGGTGAAATCTACAAAAAACATTATACACAGGTCTTTTAAAGATGAAAAAGATAAGAATGAGATGAAAGCGACAATCAAAAAGATGGCTGAATTCATTCAAGAAGTTTGGGATCCTAATCCAATCCCTTTGACTATAGATACATAGTCATTTGACCCACATTCACTAGAGGTTAGGAAAACCCTAGATCAAATTTAGAAGAATAAACTGATTGCGGATGCCTACACAAGATGGATCCAAGCCATGATACAAAAGGGAAGCAATTATATCAATCAGCTAATTAAGACTCATGGAATTGTTAACTCAATTGTTGCAAAAATTCTGGTGGAATTAGCAGAGTGGGAAAAAGAAAATAAGAAATGGCTAAAAGTAACCAATCAGCTCTATGAGATAGAGAAATATGGAGTGAGAAAATTTCTGACCAAGAAACATGTTCCAGGATTGGATGAAGATACTCTGTACGTCTCCATCAAGAGTATAGAGTGGAGGAATTATATTATTAAATCTGGTCATGATAGGAACACTTATCTATTGAGTGAATCAAAGGGGTTAATGGACACTATGCAAAAAGATCTCAAATGTTTGAATGTTTCACTCACAAACAAGGACACTCAGAGTGTCAAAGGAGCAGATGAGTTACTACTGGAATTTGAGTGTGAAATTACCGCCTTCAGAGACACTAAAGATATTACCCCAGAAGACTTCACAACATTTGCCAATATGGAAGTGATGCTGGTGGTATTTACCAATCACCTTGAGGCGCACATACAGAAAATTACCCAGGTCTGCAAAGACAAGAAGTTCTGAAGCAGAGGGTAATTCATATTACCTTGCCACATCAAGCCATGATCAGTAGCATTGCGAAGGCACACAAAGAATGGAAGAATTCCCACATTGATGAAATCTCCCTGGACCAGTCAAAGGGATCCAGTGCATCCACCACTCCATGATCATGCTTCGCAGATCACGAAGTAGTGGTAGTTTTTCTTACTTTAGGTTTTCTCCAAATTTGTGTGGTTTTTGTAAAAAAATAGTTATCAACTGAATCTTGTAGAGTGTATCTCGGGATGTCAGTTCCTATTTTCTAAGACTTATGGCTATTTATAGCTAGGATAATCTATATTTGAATGAGGGTAATTTTGGTGAAGCTAGGCCTAAGACTTAATAGTTTTTTAGTATCTTTCAGTTAGTTGGTTAATCAAAAAGGAAACTTGGAAGTATATTTTTTATATGAATAGAACAAAAATTTATGCTTTGCAAATCTGTTGGTTTATATTAGAATATTGATCTCTATTGGGATATTTCTTGATTATCAAAAATCTATTTTCAAGTGGATTTTTTTGTAGTGTGTTTAGTATAGTTTGTTTTCAGCAGCTAGTTTTTAAATTTGAAGTCTGTGAGCTTCATTTGGTATTGAAATATCTATCTTTCATTCAGTTTTCATGACATGTTGATGTATGGAATACTACAAAAACCTTATTTTCTTTGTGGTTAAAAGTGTATGTGTTTGCAAAAGCAATGTATGATTGTCAAGGTTCATTGAAAATCAAATAGGGAGTTGTACCTTAATTCAGAGAATTATAAGTTTAAACATTATAATTCAACTGTTAGTCTAAAGATTGTTGTTTTTCATGGGCTTAGAGCAAGTGATTAATAATTTATAGAAAGACAAATCTGTATGCTAACACATCATCAATAATATTAAAGGTAACAACAATGTGTCTTGGACTATCAGGCAAATTATTGGTAAAATTAATGAAGTGGCTTCAAAATTCATTGACTTTCATGTTATCCACAATTACCATGAAACCAACCAAGTGGCAGATGGGTTGGATAATTTGGGAGTTAGATGTGACATCACTCACAAGTGGCATGACTCAACAAAGATAAGTGATGAGATAACCATGTTCATTAATCATGATACAATTAATCATAGGGTGGGATTTATTTATACTTTTGATCAAAACGTATGATGGGACTCATATTTGGAGTACAGCGAAGGTGAAATGCCAAGGGAAGAGTAATAACAATTATGAACCTCCATTTTCGCATGCTTTTTGGGTCATTAAGAGACATTAAATGTATAAACTCAATTATTTGAAGCATTCTGGTTATTGTCTGAGAATCTTGGAAATTAATGCTAAGGAGTTGATGAAATTACGTGACTCCAACATCATTGAACAAGACAAAGCTATGGGTGGAGACTTAAAAAGAGAGGAACCAACTAAGTGTAAATGGGTGAAAGAGAAAGACGTATGGAGAAAAATTAAGAAGGGAAAAGTGCATCGATACCTAAAATGCCTGCATGGTAATGACAAGGAGATCACAAAGGTGTTATTTGTTGGGTGGGAGAATGATAATGTTAACATTTTGGGTAAATCTTTTACCCTAACCTTAGAACTTCTGGTGGAGATTACAGGGATCCCTCTAGATGGGATGCATTTCATCAAAGACAAGAAAGTGGGAAACCTACAAAACCTTTCCTAAGTCCAATGAGGAGCAGGCTATGCTGGTTAAAGGGAACCTCGACTATGTGAACTTGTCCAACATCAAACACATCTGGGATTATTTTATTAGAGCGATAATGAAATATTTCACATTGGACGGTAGGTACTCCAAAGTCTACAACTACCATTTTGTGCTCATCAATCATTTTAGACATGATTTTAGGGTTTCTTTCCTATTTTACCTGCTTAGCTCGCTCAACCAAAGCATTGTGGACTTCAGAATTAAGGCTACCCCTGTTCTGCATGAGGGGCTTATCCTTCTCATTGTAGACTATGCTAAAAAACACATTTCTAAGCCTCTCCCTAAGTAGTTGATAATTCTAAAAGAAAGAATGTGGAGATGTCATCTGGTAAGAAGGACAATAGAACCACAAATTAAAAAAGTCACAAAGGCCCAGTGGAAGCTGATATCACGCTCTCTATCTTTGATGATGTGGAAGGTATGAGGACTAACCATGACCAGGAGGAGGTCTCTTCTAAAGACAATGATGTCAAAGATGGGAAGCAAAGCAATAGAGAGGAATCTGAGAAGGCTAACCCTAATATGATTGAGCCTATGGGTGAGGAAGGTGATTTTTCTACTAAGGATACCACAGACATGGATAAAACTATTTTTGAGGAGATAATTGAACAAGTTGACAACCTAGTGGAAAACTATATTGATAAGAATCAGAACAAGCCTATGGAAGATAGGGAGGATCCAAATAAGAGGAATGATGGAATGCTGGAGAACGGGGCCAAAATGGCAATGGAAGAAACAAAGGAAAATGAAACTAAAAAGATAGGAAAGGCAGAGGATAATATGGCTATGGATAATCTGGAAGATTCTAAAAATGCCCAAAGCAACAAAATATTTGTCGATCTTAATAAGGAGGACCAAAATGAGCATATTGACTGCGAGATTAATTCTACTCCTCCTGAGAGCTCCATGGGTGATGTTGAAGAGAAGGATAATCAACAAAAGTAGAAGAGCTTGGAAGAAGACCTCTGGGATCAGTACTTCAAGGTTAAAAGAGTTGTCAACATTTCCCATCTTCAGGCGGCTAGAAACAAAGCTATTTATGGCTACAGTATCGACAAATGGGTTCAGGATGATATTAAGGAGTTGCAAGCTAAGAGTAAAGACCTTGAAGATAGAAATACTCTCCTAGAGGAGATAATTGAAAAATGAGGAATGATGTAGTTATGTATCAAAAAGGTAACGATGTTTTCGATAAGGTAATTGGTAATTCTACCATGTCGGAGGATAAGATTAGAAAAATGATTGATAATAGGATTAACCCTATCACTGAGAAAACCAACAACAATAAGACTATGCTGAGGAAGCTAACTACTATCATCAAATCAGGACTGGAAGCCTCTATCGATAATCAAAAATCTTTGAATACCCTGCTGGAAGGGAATTGCAATGACAGAGAAAATTTGGAGGATGATGGGAAATAGGACATCTAGATATCAGGCCAATGATCTAGAACTAGATCCATCACAAGGAAGAAGACTGTGGCTCAAGTCAAAGACTTAACTAATCTTCAGGATTCCATCCAGAATATGGAAAATCAGATGGTGGAAATAAAGATAATGGAAAACCAGATGGTTGAATCTGAGAAGTGCTCCAAGACGCTGGACTGAGTCGTGTGTTGGAAGTTTTTTTTTTGTCACTTTGTTGGAAGTTTCTTTTTTGTCTTCAACTTCTTTTTGTTGTGGTTGAAATTTGTATTATAAATTTGGGGTGTTAGCTCTTTTTGGTTTTCTATCTCTATCTGTGACAGATAGCTTTAGTTATGTGTTCTTAATGCTTATCTTTCTTTATCTTTGTTAAAGGGTTTTGGGGCCCCTTCAAAACCTGTTGTTACTGTAATAAAAAAAAGGGTCATCCAAAGTGAGGTTAAAATAATACAAATATATATCAAGTAGCACATCATGGAGGAAGCACATTACATACAAGAGAACACAAAAGAATATACTACATAAGTGAATCTAGTCAAGAATATCATTCGCCTCCCAATCTTTCTTAAAATCACTTATGACTAGTGGAAAAAATGCAAGAGGAAAAACAAAAAGCATGATAGATGGATCTATTGTGAGTTCCAAACAAGGACCATTCTCTAATTACAAGCCACTTTGTTTGTCACTAGGAGCTAGGATTAATGCTTTTTAAAATTTTGAAGAAATCTCATGATGGATTCAATAACCTCATACATATCATCAAAATAATTAGAATTAATATTATTATTACCAACATTATTAGCATCTATAACTTTATTATCGACACACGCATTTAGATCGATTACAATAGGATCCTTCATTGTAAATAAATAATTACCTTGTTTAGAGAATTTTTTCTTTTTGAGATCAATTTTCTCCCTTGGGCACTACAAAGGTTGGTCAAATGGGATCAAGGAAGGATTAGGTGTCTTAGGGGAGGAATTTTTTTAGGGAGCAATTTCACAGGTCTTGGCACAACATATATTTTAGCAATCTCTCAAACTATGATTTCTCTTGGTTTGGCTAAAAATTTGTGAAGGTTTGGGATCAATCAACATCGACTCCATTTCTTCCTTTATATAAGGAGGAATAGAAGGAACCTCACTAGGTTGAGAGATGCAATATGTTGTATATTTGTAATATATAAGAGGTGTGAATGAATCATATATAGGAGGAATATAAGGTGTAGGAAGGAGTCCGAGTCTAGGGTGGGGAGATGAAATATCCTTAGGTTCACTTAATGGAGATATCTTTTCATATTTGAATTTTTGAAAGGATAATACAATAATATCTTCATGATATTTTAATGTTTTAGATGTTTGAGTCCAAAATAAGTCAAGGGTGAAGTTTCCATGTCTTTTTAATGGCCTATACATATTATTATTGATCATGAAAATGCACCCATTATGAGGTAAATTCAAACATTTATGAATTGTAGAAGGTATATATTTAATGGAATTAAGCCAAGGATGTCCTAAATTTACATGAAATTGATCAGAGCTAGAGATAATGAAAAAGATAACATCCAAGCACTTAGTTATGACCTCATTGGGAAGGGTGATTAAACCTATGGTACGACAAGATAAATCATCATGAACCTTGATCATAAAATCAAATTTATCATATCTATATTGGTGTAATTTTCATGTAAATATATTTTCTTTAGTAACAACATTCACCATACATATTGGAACAATGTGACATATTCCAAGGCCAGAGAGATCTCAAAAGAGATGTCTAGACTTGTAGCCAAACAACAGCCACAACAGAAACAACAATACAATCAAGATATAACCAATTTCAACTTATATTATTATTAGAAAACTAATTACATGAAACATGATGAGCTGTAAGGCCTTCTTGGTTATGACCAATTACATCAGAAAAATCAACATATCTCATGGGATCGATGCCTTTCCCACTATCCCAGATCTGTGACACACAACAATCTGATAGGAGTACCAAGACGGATATGAACTTGAGCTCGCAAACCACCAAGAAATCTTCTTGTCTCCTAATCCAACACTTAGCTACTAGCTCTTCAAGTTATCTTTCACTACCTTAGAGACTTATTTCTCTTGCATTTTATATCTCTTGCTTCCCTCCTACTCTAACTATACCCCCCTTTATAAAACGTAGCCACAAGTGAGCTTTACAATAAAACAATCCAAAAACAACAGTCATCTTCAAGAACACAAAACCCAACGTGTTATCCACGAGTCAGCTGCAAAAGTCATTAAATTCACCTAGGAGAAAGAACCAATCTAGATTTGGGTCCTCACACATCCAATGGTTGATATAAATCATGAGGAAAATGAACCAAATTAAATGTTAGAATTCCAAGAATTCATAAGCCAAGATCATTTGCATGCAAAATAACCTATTACAAAAGCAAAGCTTGGAGACAAAAAAATTTATGAAAAACAAAATATTCATTCAGAGAGGGAATACAAAATACAAAGAGATCAAACCTTATGAAGGTGATCAAAATCCTAACAGGGAAACCCTAAAGGGGAAAAATCTAGGTTGCATAATAATAATTAATAAAAGAGTTAATTATTATATGCCTAAAGTTTAGCTTAAGTAAAATAGAGAAAATAAGTGACTTAATAATTAAATCAATATGATTTATTTAATAAGTGGAATCACTTTATTAATCTAACATTAAATGCACATTTTGGCCAGCCAAACCTATCCAAATAACCCCATTGGTGAACTAGAACATCGAAAGCTAAGACAGTCAGTTGGAGACACCATCGAACCAAACACCACCAAGCAGAGCACCATCGAGCAGTGTACCACAAAACACCACCAAGAAAAGCACCACTGAGCAGAGCACCACTTAGCCTAGTCAGTGAGTCCATCAGTGAAGCCACACTCCTTCCAATTGACAACTACCACCAAATGACCGAGAATCTC
Source organism: Thuja plicata (assembly GCA_018584345.1). Lineage (NCBI taxonomy): Eukaryota > Viridiplantae > Streptophyta > Pinopsida > Cupressales > Cupressaceae > Thuja > Thuja plicata. The sequence continues at coordinate 2,315,854 of MU224929.1, forward strand.
AAGTCTCCAGCCGAGCTTGCTACCGAAAGCCAAAACCAAACTATAACATATTTTGGTGATACAATATTTCCAACTACCCAAGGATGCTCCTACATCAGACACCCCAGGTACAAAAAGATGTTCTTAGCAGCCCAACGAACATCTTTTGGGATTCAACACATATATCCCAAACTAGTTCTTGATATACATGTCCTCTGAGTCCTTAACCGATATACCCTTGCCTTGATTCTTTTTCTTTGAATCCTTTCCTACATTTGACACAAATTATTTCTCTAACAAGGTTCCACCACCTTGTAACCAAGCAACATTCTCTAAATCAATAAGTTTTCTTCCTCCACCTCGGGTTCATTAAGTACATCTTTATTCACCATAATATTCTAATGATTACCGACCTTCTTGTCTGCATGGGGACATTCATATGTTCAATTTCCTTCTTATACACAATTATAACAAGTACCTATGAATCCACTTCTACATGTTCTTCTCCTTGGTTCAACAGGTTTTGGTTCATCCTCAACTATCAGTTTATCCCTTACCGACTGCTCTTGCTTCTCTTTCCCTCAGGGGTTACCATGGTGTCTTCTCTTCATATTATCTCCTGCCTTTAGGGCATATTGGTAAGAATATTAAACTGATCCAATCTTCAACATACCAATCTCATCCTAGATATTGAATCTCAGACCATTAATATACCTAGCCACCTTTTCCTTAGAAAGTTATCTATGTCTAGACTGAATAGTCAACCTGTATAACTCCTCAGTATATTCTTCCATAGTCATCTCCTTCTACTTTAGGTTTTTTAAATTATTGAACAACTCAAGTTAATAGTCAAAAGGAATGCACTTATCCTTTAGTTTTCCCACAATCAACCTCCATTGATTGATCTTCAGCTCACCTTCTTGTTCTCTATCTCTATGCAATTCTTTCCACCATAAAGTAGCATGTCCCTTCAACTTAGTCTGTGCTAACCTCACTCTAAGAGGATCTCCAATGTCTTCCATCTCAAAGTAGTCTTCTAACTCACTAATCCAATAAATCAAATCCTTGGGTCCTCACACCTCCAATGGTTGATCCAAATCACAAGGAACGTGACCCAAATTAAATGCACATGTCAGCCAACCCAATCCAAATAACCCCATCGGTGAACTATAACACTGAAAGACAAGTCACTCTGTGAGAGACACCACCGAATTGAACACCATTGAGAAGAGCACCACCAAGAAGTGTACCACCAAAAACCACCAAGAAAATCACCACCAAGAAGAGCACCACTGAGCCCATTCACCGAGTCCGTCAGTGAAGCCACACCCCTTCCAGCTAAAAACTACCACCAAATGGCCGAGAATCTTAGGTCTCCAACTGAGATTTCTACTAAAAGACAAAACCAAAATCTAACATAATTTAGTGATACATGATCTCCAACTACCCAAGGATAATCCTGCATCATAATGAGAACTCCTTGCGAGAGCTTTCAGTTGATTTTTGAAGTAATGTATAAGGGTCCATCAGGTGCCTTAATAGTTTCCTTGGAATCAAAGGTAATGAAAGGTTTAGGTTGGTCAATAAGGTTCACAATATTGTTGGACACATCACTCACTTCATTTCCTTTTATGTTTTCATATTTTTTAGGCTCAGAAACACTGGTGGAATGAAAAGGAAAGGGATTGGTGAAGATTTTTCAGGTTTTGGGTAGGAGGTTCTATGGATTTGTTTCCATTATCATGAATACCCTCCATAGTTATGGTATTGGAATCAATAAGTTCTTGGATAACATGTTTCAACTAAAATCAATTTTCAATATTGTGACCAATATGATAGTAATATTAGTAAAAGGATTTGGGGTCAAAAGATGATAGCAAAGGTTTAGAGGTATCAATAGGTTTAATGGGATGAAGTTTAAACACATTAGAATTAATCCACTTAAGCATAATACTATGTAAATATTTAAAAGTGGAGTAAAAGTAAGACGTGTAAATATTTATGATAAAGGAGTCACACTTGATGTTGTGACTAACACTTGTGTATCAACATTATTTGAAGAGTTTTTATTAATCTTGATGAATCCTTTGTTTTTTTTTTCTTTTTGAGATTTTAGAATGATTTTGAGTGGCATCATTCTTATCAACTGCAACCATTTATGGGGATGATTCAAATTGGATTACTTGAAGTTGATAATTATGAAGAGATGTACACAATTGCATATTTAAGATTTAATTTAGGAAATATAAACTTATATCTATTGTCTTTTTATAAATTAGAAATTAAAATCCTTTGAGCCTCACCTTCAAGCACTAGATAAGCAATTTGAGCATTCAAATATTTATGACTACCAATAAAATCAATCACTTTTTCTTCAACTCCTTCAATGAATCAAATCAATCAAAGTAATTTGAGGACCTATATTATTTTAAATTTTGTGTATGAATGCATTATCCAATTTTTGAAAAGAGACAATAGAATAAGGAGGAAAAGATAATATCAATGTTATAAGGATTTATCTTTTAAGGTGTGTACAAACAATTTATCCGTGAGCCTATGATCATTTGAAAAGTCACTAAAAAGGGTTTGAAATGTTTTCACGTGATTCAAGAGATCACCTTTTCCATTGTATTGCTCCAATTGAAGAATTTTCATGTATTAAGGGATAATGGTATGAACAATGTCATGGGGAAGTCAGCTAGCTATGTCACATGTTGGAATGTTGAACTTGGATTGGCTTATGGAAGACAATTGTTGTTATAAGGATGAGACACTTTGAGATAAATTTTTGATAGTAGCGTTGGTGGATAAATTGGTACTAGACATGTTTTATTCTGAAGTAGGTACAACAATGTGAGAAGTTGACAAAGAATTAGAGTAGAAAATTGCAAAATTATGGTAAGTGGGTAAAAGGAGATGGTTGGGAATTACATGGAAGACTAAAAAATTGAGGTATATAGGAGTTTTGATAGATAAGGATTCATCCAAGATTGACATGTGTAAGATTGATGTTTTTGTATCTAGCTAGTCATGATAGGTGGTGTATATGTAGTCACATTAGGAAATGATGTTGGTATATTAGTAGAATTGTCAAATTAATTTGTAGGATTAGATAAGTTTAGAGATTTGGTACAAATTTTTATAGGAATAATATTATTATTAATAATATGGGAAATACCACGCAACACTTACACACCATGTTCATCATGTTGAATCATTCTCCTCAACATTCCAATTAAGGGGATTTCCTTACTATTCAAGTATTCTTGACTTGTCCATTTCTGAAGCGTATCCAAGTCATTGGAAATATTTCTCAATTGTTCAAGAGATACTCATGTTAAGGATTTAGCCTCATCATGAGAAGTGTAGGAATAATGACTCTCTTTTATGTTAGGTATGTCGTGTGTAGGAAAAGAGGTTTCATTAAAGTTTCCATGGAATATGCTAGTTGAATGAGGATCTATACCCTTGGTATTTAAAATTTAGGAATCCATAAGTCTATAGATTCATCTAATAGGAATATTAGATGTAAGACTAAAGGTCACCAAGTTCATGCAAAAAGCTATAAATAAAAGAAATTATTAAAACATGATTTTTTTTAATAAATTGATCAAATAACCATTGTATAAATGAAATATGATTTTTGTTTTTGAATTTATGAAATGCATATAAATCACATATAAACATCCAAATTAGAAGTAACTAAGATCTAAGATACATTGAGCTCACTAAAATGTGATGTAGGGAAATAGGGTTCATTATCTTATGCATGCAAAGTAGGAAACCATGCCTATTTCCATTTTACTAGGTAAGAAGAGTGGATCCAAAAGGCACAACCTCAAATCTAATTGAGAGGAATAGAGAACAAGTTGGATTCAGTAGTCCTTCATGGGGATTTAAAAATGACAGTGAAATGATGATATGCAAGGACCTACTTTCTTGTGCTCTGATACCACTTGATGGAGATCCCTCCTATATTCTTCTAAGGAACCTAACTCAACCCAAGGGACTCACCAAAGACTAGAACCCTATTAAGTAATTCGACTCAACTCAAGGCTTTATAGAAGGCTCTGACTTAAGCTAACCTAAGATAACATACTTTTGAACAAGCTCTATCTCACATTGAAAATTTTACTTCAATCCAAATCATATCCCAAATCTAACTTCTCACCACTTGGTAACACACCATCCTATACATCATGAGATCAATCTTCACTTCAAGGCATACTAGCCCTTGATTCTTTACCAAACTCCAACTGCCCAATCAAATGGCTTATAGGGTCTCCAACCTACCCTATCTAGATTTCATCAATTTACCACACACTCTTCCTTGTAACTCATTCAAGCTCTTTGATTTGGATCCACTCATCACCTCAACCCACAACCAAATGCAATGCACCCTCACTCAACTTTTATTCTTTAATACTCTTCCACGTTCCTATGACTGCCCTCATGCATAGCCCCATTAGACTCTTGATTGAGGCCTAAACCTCACCCTTTGGATTCCCCTACACAAAATAAACTATAGGAACCCTTTCTCCTTGATTCATGAGACTAAACCCTTGACCCTCTCTGGTCTACACAATAAATACCCCTTACTATCATAAAAGACAACAACTCTGCAACTTTTGACTCCACACTTAAGGCAGTCATCTAACCCATTCCCCCAATAATTTTGTCTCTATTCTCCCATAAAAAACACACTATAAAAAACCTCCCATAATTTATCCATACACCTCTCCATACATTACATCTATTAAACAAAACTTTCAAACAAAATACTTCAATTTATTATGCCACTGTCTTTCTGAGGCAGTCATGTCAACCTCTGCAATTTGGATTGCCCAACCCTTGAAATGGGATTTTCTATCTCCACCAAGTCTCCTTCTTTTTTTAGACACTCTCATATTCACTTCCTTAAGCCTCCATGGCCCAAGAACTTGTTGAAGTATGGACAAAGCCTTCAACTTTCTGACTGAGACAATCAACCCTCTATCTTCTCTATAATAGTCCAATCACTTTTATGACTCCATAGCATATGCTCTTAATGCATGACTCTCTGCCAAAAACCAGGGGTATTTTAAATGATTTCCTCTATCATCCCCCACATGAAGAGAACTTATTTAATGTGAAACATAAAATAAATCACATTTTTCCTCTCTCGGGTTAACCTAGAAGAGGGCTTTGACTGTTTTAACTAAAATGCAGATAACTTCTTCTATACATCACAAAATCAATTGATTCCAACGCACAAAGAAAGATACTTCATTTCCCTAAAATCTCCAACCAATAAGAACTCAAGGAAAATACATTTAGATGGAATAAAAATGTGAAGACAGTGACCGTGTTTAGAAAAACTAGATCAAATGTAGTTTAAAACATCATTTTATTGCTTCAAAACTTGTTTCCTCCTATCTCTCCGAACAAGCCCATGTTCGCCTCTCTATATACAATAAAACGAGGTCTCTTAAAGACCCAAAATTAAACCAACCACCTTAAAACTACTTCAAAACTCCCTCAAAACTGAATGCAACAGTCTAAAATTGATTGTCTTCACAATTAGACCATTACAAAAAGATGAAAATGTTGTCAAGTTGACAACTAAAGTTGTCAAATTGGAAAATGAAAGCCTCATTAGTGTTCATACACTTTCACAAGTCTTAAAACTATGGTCAGAACCTAAAATACTACCCCTAAGGTCATTTAGACCTTATAGTGACCCTTATAGGCCTACTTTGCCAACTTTTGCAATTACATACATATAGACTTTCCAATTAAAACCAAATGGATTGAATAGCCATATTAAATCCTTTAATGACCTTATCAGTCCCATATATCTTCTTGCCTTTAGGACTTCCATATTAGGTCTTGATAGTGACCCTTGTGGCCCTTGTGCCCCTGCATGACACACCTTCCAAAAGATATAATTTGATCCATCAAACTTTGGTACATTGTGACCATTGTCATGTACCATCTTGGATATTCCTCAATTGGTTAATCTTATCTTAGAGTAACTTGTCTCTAATACCAATGTTTCAATATACCACAAGACTAAGAGGGGGATGAATCATTCTTGAACAAACTTTAAATATTTTTCATCACAATGATTATCAATTATCAACATAAATGAAAGATAGTGCAATAAAAAAACAAGTACATGAACACAAATTTTTACATGGAAATACCAATGTGGGAGAAACCACTGTGAGAATCACACTCAATATATGAATAAAATTGAACAAAAATTTTCAATCCAAAGTCAAGGAAGCTTGCTACTCCTAATTTGGACTTGCAGGCTAACACAAACAATCTGAGGGAAGGATATCAAGGACTTGCAAGATTGAGATTAATTATCCTTAGACAAGATAAAAGACTATACAAGTCTACAAAAGGACTCACTCTCTTCTAGTAGGAACAGGGAATCGATGAATTAAAAAGATATAGGATCTCGTGATCTCTATTACATATTAATTATCACAAACTTTGTCAACTTTGAAAGATACTATCAAATTCACACATCTACCCTTCAATATTCACATCAAATTAATTTCACATTCAATCCACACTCAAGCCATACTAAACTCAAACATCCACACACACATATATCAACTTGACCACCAAAAACCTCAACTAGGTCAACCACGGTAAAGATAAATAATATTTATGCAAAGTTGACCACCATGAATACTTGAACACAATGTGGTCCACCCTAGGAGATAAAGGTAACTTAAATACATCATAGCATGCCTCCCACAATTGATTTAAATGAATCTCATATATCATGATATCCTCAGTTAAGGAGATTGAATGTAATGTGTAGAAAAACATTAAAATATGTTAACCAGTTGGCCCCAAAAAATCTCCAATACACATAACTAAATGCAAATCTAAACTTTTAATCAATTGATGGAGATGATGAAGACCGAGTAATAATAGGTATACATGTTTGTAGAAATGGTTAGATCATTTGTTATTTTGTCAATGATGTCAAGCAATTGATTACTGATTTATATTGAGTTACCATATCATAAGAAGGAGAAGTTAAATGGGTGACAAATACATATCAGCCAATGATGAAGTAATGTTGATATAGTTGTTTGCTACTATATATTTGATGTTATCAAGTCAATACATTTGATTGATTAAGTCATAGATTGAAAAGAGTTAATTTATGCCTGAAAAGAGTTACTCTATCAAGATAGACAAAGTCAGTCAATATAGAGTTGTGTTAGTCAATTTTAGTTACAGAGAATCGAGAATGAGTTAGGCACCGAGCAGTGAATGAAGTTAGTTACCAAGTTGCAAGGAAAGTTACCGAGTATAGGATATTGATTGAGAATGATGGTAACATCAAATTTAATACGAAGCTATGATGATCCGAATGTTGATAAGGATTAAAGGAATTTTCTTTGAATAACTACGAGCAAGAAAATTCAATAAGAAGATCTAAGGAAAATATTAAGTGGTTAAACCTAATTACTAGAGTTCCAAGAAAAAGTTCAAGTTACAAGGTAAAATTTAAATGGTTTACCGAGCTGAGATTTGTGAAGAAGATGATTGAATGACTGAGAGAAAATAATAGAAAACCTAAGAAAGAAGATTAAGAGGAAATTTTTTTCCTATATAAAGGATGAGAACTAATGAGAGAAGAGATGCTAGTGAGTTGAATTTAGAAGCAGAAGAATATGAAGAACAAAAGTTACCGAGAAAAGAAGAGAAGAAGAAAAGCAGAATCTACAGTCTAGAGTAGAGAAAAATGGAGTATGTAATGCCAGTATTCACAAGAGCATAAAGGATCTGACCCAAGAAAAGGTAGTTTCTTTATTTATAGATCAAATTTTTACTGTTGCTTATTAGCATTTGTAATAGAGAAAAATCTCTTAACCGATTGGATTTAACAGTCCTGGTTGTAATTCCTAGAAGTAGGTGGCATTCCAAAAGAGTGTTTAAAGACCTCTAACAAGGCCACTCCTAACAGGGTGAAGATATTAACATATATGAGGTAAATCCCTTAATAGGGTCACATCTAGAAAATGTGTTTGTAATCTTTAACAAGATAAGTTCTTAACCGAGTGTACTTCAGAAGGGTACATTTTTATTGTGGGTCACAATTCCCATAGAGGTTTTTTGATTATTAGGTTGATGAAATAAATTTTTCCTTTAGTATGCAAAGAGAAAATAGTTGTTTTGAACCGTCGGTTATATTACACTGAAAGTCAGGTTTCAGTTTAGACCGAAAGTGCTAAGTAAAGGGAAACCCGACAACACAAGTTTTGCAATGTAAACCAAAAGTGCAACCCGAAGATGATACATAGGAACCCGACAAGAATGTTACACTATAAAATGAAAGAGTAGAAATAAAGGAACTTGACAGTAGAGGAACCTGACAGATAGTTCAACAAAGGAACACTGAAAGACAGTCAAACTAATTTCTGAGCAAACCGAGCATCAGACACCGAAAGTCAGTTATATCCCAAGAAAAGTGGATCTGACTTCCACGTCAGATAAAATAGTTATATTCTATATTTAGAGTTTTGATTTGTTTTAAAACCATTTCTTGAGGGACAAGAAACATTATTTTTATTGTTTTAATCAGTCTAACTGATTAAAAACACGAAAACTAGGAGATCAAGGTCAAGTTGTAAACCTTTGATCATAGAGTTAGTTTTGTAATACATGAAACTTAATTAGGTCAATCTATATTATAAATAGATGTTGTAATCATTCATTTGAGATGGATGAGAGGATGATTGTAGCCAATGAGCACATCTCTAGATCAGATAGAAAGTTTCAAGAAGCATAACAACAAAAGATGAATTTGGTTATCAAGAACCAAGAACCAAGGCTACCGAGCAACAGAGGTATTAATCAATCACATTAGGTGATACTTTGTACATGTAATCTTGAATAGATCTATAATAAAAAATTGTAGATTGCATAGAATCAGGTCAATGATTATTTTTGTCTACATTCTAACAAGTGTAGCAAAGAGAAGAAGTCCTTTCAAGAAAGGTGGATTTAACAATCCTATTGTAAATATTTTAACCAAGTGCACACTAAACAGTGTTGCTAAATCTCTTAATAGAGTAGACCTTAACTAGTATCCACATGATACTCCTATTAGGGTAGATCATCAGAAGTGATCAAATTGTAAGCCTTAACCGACCCCTTCCAATCTGAAGTAGTGAAGTTTTTGTGGGTGTCATCCCCACCACAATTTTCACCTTCTAACAGGGGTGTTTTGTGTTACCATATCTTGTGTTATGTGTTATTACTTTCATGAATGTTTCTATGAATGTCTACATACAATTAAGATTATGAATTGATATCACATGCCTAAAGAAAGAACATCAAATATGATCGGTAAAGAAAAGATTTGATTACATAAGGTTAAAGGTTAATTAAATAAAAGTTTTAGAGGTACTGATTCACCCCTCCCCTCTTAGTACATACTTCCCATTATTTCAAACAATTGGTATCAGAGCTAGATCTCTTAGTTGGAGATTTTAAAGACTTAAGAGAAAAGATCATACAATGGAGAAGTACAGGCTTGCCAAGAGTATTGAGAATTAGAAGCTAGAAATTCAGATCTTCTATGAGTAGTATAAGGAAGCTAGAATCAAGATGAGACAGCTACTAGATGAAAGAAAAATTATGGCATCTCGCTGTAATGAAATAGACTACCATGAGGAAGAGATACCGATCTATTTGAGTCTTCAGGATCTACAACTAACAAAGCATCAGACACATCAGAAGAAAGCATCACAAGTCTGAATGAAATCAATCAACATCTAGTTGGACAAGTAAAATCTCTAAAAAATTGGTCAAGAGACACAGATGGTAAGAATGATTGATGTCATGAACAATGCTAGACAAGCTAAGAAAGAAAGAACACTAGCTATTGATGACAAAAGGAAGATTATTGAAAAGTTACAAGAGAAAGAGTAAAAAATACAAATACTTACAGAACATCATCATGAGATCACAAATTAGATTATTTGTATGAGTCAAGAGGCAAATAAAATGAATACAGAACTCATTCAAAGAATAGAAGCTATCAGTGAGCTAAGAGAAGAAAATGAAAGTTGAAACATGAAGTAAGAATTCAGAAACAACATAATGAAATAATTAAGAGAGCTGAAGAAAGAAAAAAAAGGATGGATGATTTTCTAGATGGACAAAGGAGAGACAACAAAAAAACTAGACTAGGCTATACCAAGAATGGAGAATTACCCAACCAAGATGATCCAAAGAATGTGTATGCAAATCCAAGACCAAGAAAGCTGACATGCAATCACTATGGAAGGCAAGGCCACACATGAAATGTATGTAGGAGAAAAATGAAAGGTATTCCTAAATCTACATCTTCATTCATAGGAACTTGTTATAAATGTAACAAGAAAGGACATAAAGCATATGAATGTAAATCTGAGGTGAAAAAACCAAAGAAGGAAACCTACATGGACAAATATTGTCCTACTTGAAAAATGAATGGGCACAAATCTCTTGAATGTAGGAAGAAGAAAAAGAAAGCATGGAAGCCTAAAGAAAATGAAACTACCTATCAACCAAAAAGATTCGGTAAATAGTATGTTTGGGATTACAACACATGGGAAAATTGTACAACATGTGGAAGATTTGGTCACATAGATGCAAACTATATGAGACAATGGACAAGAAATTCTAGAGGCTGTACTAACCCCAGAATGGCATCTCTACACTGTCATAAAGATGGTCATCTGAGAAAAGACTACAGAGACCGAATGATAGAGACTAGCACCTTTGCCAATGGAACACCATTGAAGACATCAGGAAGATGAGAAACAAAATGTGGAGGAAAGCTACAAACACTGATGAAGTTGGACCAAGAAATGCAATTGGTGACACCTTATCCAATGGATCTGGTGACATCACCACCCCCACCTAAGCAGAACAAGTAAGTATGAAACTGTACTATACCAAGTTATATTTTGCATCAGTTCCATTATACATAGTTAAAATACCGAATCAGCATGATTAAATATGCACTATGGTATTACTTGTGATAATTCTGTGAATTAAATTTCATCGGTCAATACATATCGAAATGCATCGGTGTACATACAAAGCTAAGTTTTCTATACTTACCGAGATGCGTTGGTTGACACATAAAGGATAAGTCAAGATCAGTTGGTAATCATGTGAGTTGACATTGTTGTCTTCGCCAAACACTGAAATCCATCTGTGAAAATAACAAGTTAACAGCTGCCTCAAAGCATCATGTTGTCACCAAAAATGTTATTATGTATCACCGGACGACTCTGTATTCACACACTAAGAAGTGGTTGAGCATTAATGACTTGACTTAGGGAAAAGTCTATAAATAGACAATGGAAGGGTTTCATTTTTCACCAAGCGATTAGAGAGAAGCAACAAGAGTGAAACTAGAGCACAAAGTGACAATATTTCAGAGCGACTACATCAAGAACTGCTAAGCTCAAGAATGATAAGAAGAATAAGGTCAACCTAATCAAGAATTCAACCTATAAGGAACCTCATTACAAGATATATCCTGAGGTTGCTTCACAACCTAACAATGCTGGTGCATTCTCTAGAATACCAGCTAGGGTTTTTCTCATCAAAGATGCGCGAGCATATATACACTGCAAGATAGTAGAAATCAGAGACCTGGAAGTTCAGAAAGCTTTCAAGAAGATTTGCAACAATGATGACACTATCATATAAGAGCACAAGCACATTGAGGTAAAAGGGCTCACAAATGCCCTATGGTTCCCGAAGGAGTTCAAGACTGAATGGATTCAGTTGGTACTAAGCAGGATACATGACCAAAAATTATGGGTTGACGAGCCAAACCTGATAACCAGGGATGTCATACACATTGTTACCATTTATCCCATAACCGATAAGGTAAAGGCACTAAAACACCCACCTAAATTTGAAATTGAGAAGAATACAGGAGCAAAATGGCATGGAAGAGGACTAAAAGTATCCACCATCAATGATGATGAACTAAAATTTGGTGCATGTGTCTTAGGATACAAGTTCTTTCAGGCTAGCAGGATGAACAACATTGCATCCGAAGCAATGGATACAGAATACAAGATTGTCAAGAAGGGACTACAGTTGGATCTGTCAAAACTGCTACTCAGACAATTAGAAGAGAACATGAAGACAATAAGAAATGCAAAGTCTAATTCATGTAAGTTTGGATCTCTGATAATGTGCATATTTTTCTATTTCCAAGAATCTTTCCCATCTATAGGAAATGTCAAATGGGACATTACTAGACCAATGACCATACAGATTAGTGAGTTCATAAAATCACTAGGAGACAATTTTGAGTCAGTCATGGATGACTATTTTGCTAGATTCAAAGATAGAATGCAAAAGAGAGTAACATAACAGTTAATAGAAAAGTTCAAGACTAACATATGTTTTATAGTGGACACTGACTACACCTACATTAAGCTAGTTGTACCAAGGAAAACATGGTTAGCTCCACTTGATTATGAGGTAAACATAGATCAAGCATCAAATGCTATTGAGGCATTGATAAATGAGCCATTAGATAAAACACAACCTAAGTTTGGAACTTATGACGAAGCCAAAGAAAGGATTAAAAATGGCTTAGTTGTTAAGAAGATTGATAGGAAGAAAGACAAGATGGTTAAGAACTTAAAGGAAAAGCTATCAATGAATGAAGAGGGAACTGAACAGAAACAAGAAACCGAGGGACAATCACCCATTAGTGAAGCTGATAAGGAAAGTGACTCAGGATACACAGAGTCTGATTCACCACCTCCTCCACCAGCAAAGAAGCCTAGGAATACTGCTGCAAATAGGACCAGGAGTCAGACAACAAAGGAAGCAATTCCTTCACCGATCAAGAAAGGTCAAGTAAGGACCTACAAAAGAAAACCTCAAACCAAACAAACCAAAGCACCAAAGAGGAGAAGGAAATTGATACTAACCAAGGAAGATACCAAAGATACTTAGCAGGATGAATCTGCCCAAACAAAAAATAATAAGATTCTTAAAACCATCGATGAAATATGTGCATCAATGACTAATTTGGGATCAATTACTGAGTCCAAGATCATCAAATGTCTAACTCTGGACCCCGTGGACCAGAACAAGATTGGGGAGGAAATTATCACAATGATGAGTATATTTAAATATATACCAATACAATTTCATAGCAAAATGCTAAAAGAGCTATATGAAAGATTATCTGCCAAATGGACTTATGCATTAAAGAATGAGAAGGAGATAAGGGAAAGAGTCCTAGTTTCTCTTATGCCTCCCAAATCTAAAATGGAAGAAATCAAGGAGATGATGAAGAAACATGTAAAGGAGTTCTCACCCAATATGAGAGCTTACAAGGTTCTACAAGGAAAGCTTATAGAGCTAGAGAAGGATAGTAACAAAATTTGGAGTAAAATACTCAATAGACCTACTAAGGAGGCAATCCCTAAGAGAAAATTACCTCTCACAAACGAGCCACACAATGATGACTCTCTGGCTAAACCTAGCCCATAGCATATCCTTATAAATGACACTGAAGATGTCACAACAGTAGAACTGGACAAAGAAGAATTGAACACAATAGGAAATAAGTATATGGATGTTGCTGATGAAACATGGCCAGACAATACTGTTATTGACATCACTGATGATCCTAAAAATAAGGTAAAGAGAGATGAAGATATTACTATTAAATTTGATCAGCCCAAGGATCAAGATCAATCTATTCATGCTGCACAAGTACACATACCGGGATATATGCCATTATTGATTCAAGCAATCAATATAATCTCACAGAAGGAGAAGACCCCTGAGCCCAGTACAAGCATACCTGAGGATGCAGGAGAAGGAGAAAAGAAAGATACACATAATGAATAGGTAGTCATCGGTGAAGAACAAAAAGATGGAGATAACACCGAAAAAGATGCACAAATAAAAGATACAGATGAAGTGCAAAAAGAGAAAGGTGAACAAGATAAGATAGTGAATACCATGCCTAAGGACACCAAAGGTGAAGCTACAGATACACTGAAGGTAGGTAAGGAGACATCCTTAGACAATCGACAGGCAAACACCGAGCAACAAGAAAAAGGCACAACACCACAGAAGCCATCAAGTAGCAAATCAGACCAAGTAGAGAAACTTGCTATGGTTTTACATACAAGTGCATCACAAAAGAAGAAGAAGAAAACAAAAAATAATAAGTCGTAGGTCACACTTGATGAGATCATAGAAATACCAAAGTGTGATCCAACTACTTTAGATTTTGAATCACTCCAAGAATATGGAGAAATCTGTCAAAGGAAATCTTTGAAAGAAAAGCTTAAAAAGTTGCACCGAGACTCCTTAGTTCTAGAGACCACAAGGGATATCTTAAACCAGATAGTACCCGACATTGATGTTGATCACAATGCCCCCATTCTAGATCAACTTGTTGTACTCACTGACACCATCACAACATAGAATGTGGATGCAGAAAAGGTGATTGAGGAACGAGAAGAAAAGAAGTTCCAATATAAATTGACAGAAAAGATCAGCCAAGAAGTGGCATAAAATAAGGTAAATCTTTCAGAGTTAACAAATGAATTAGATCCAATCATTACTAAAGCTATTTCCTTAATTCAAAAGCTATGCACTTTGGAGAAATTCACAAAGGATAATAATGATAAGATTACATAAATGCAAGTACTCAAAGTCTAACCACAGATGGAAATGCAATCAAATTGCATTATGAGAAGATAATTGAAATCAAATGGTTAAGACAAGAACTTTGGGAAGAAGAATCACAATTCAGAGAAGAGGTTACGGAAATACAAGCTCTACTTTTACTGAACCTCACACTTCTGCAACATCACATAAGGTTGGTATGACAGCTAATTTCCACCCTTGAGATGTCTGTAGCAGACAGTAACTACGACATGCATGCTAGGATCACATTAGAGCATATGGATCTTGACCATTTAAAGGAGAAATGGGAGAAGATGATGGAGGAAATAAAGATCTCTCACTCTCATATTTTTGATAAGCTATAGGTATACACCTTTGCCCTTACTATCAAAAAAGGGGGAAAAGGAAAATGATGTGTATAGAGCATATAGTGAAAAGGGGAAAAGGAAGAGATAGTATAAAGACAAGTGTACATACACATACACTATACTATACCAGAATATGCACAGGGGGAGTCATGAAATGACTAAGGAATATACATGGTGTACATACTATAAACTTTGTTAGTATTTTGCACATATCAGTTTTTGATACCAATGTCAAAGGGGGATATTGATGACATAAGTTTTTCCATTAGTATGTAAAGAGAAAATAGTTGTTTTGAACCATCGGTTACACTACACTGAAAGTTAGGTTTCAATTCAGACCGAAAGTGCTAAGTAAAGGGAAACCTGACAACACAAGTTTTGCAGTGTAAACCAAAAGTGCAACCCGAAGATGATACAAAGGAACCCGACAAGCAGGTTACACTATAAACTGAAAGAGAAGAAACAAAGGAACTTGAAAGCAGAGGAACCTGACAGATAGTTCAAAAAAGGAACACCAAAAGAAAGTCAAACTGATTTCTGAGAAAATCGAGCATCAGACACTGAAATTCAGTTATATCCCGAGAAAATTGGATCTAAACTCCACGTCAGATAAAATAGTTATATTCTATATTTAGAGTTTTGATTTGTTTTAAAACCATTTATTGAGGGACAAAAAACATTATTGTAATTTTTTTAATCAATCTAACTAATTAAAAACATACAAACTAGGAGATCAAGGTCAAGTTGTAAACCTTTGATCATAGAGTTAGTTTTGTAATACGTGAAAATTAATTAGTTCAATCTATGTTATAAATAGATGTTGTAATAGTTAATTTGAGATGGATGAGAGGATGATTATAGCCAACGAGCACATCTATAGATTAGACTACAAGTTTCAAGAAGTAGAACAACAAAATATGAATTTGGTTATCAAGAACCAAGAACCAAGGCTACCGAGAAACAAAGGTATTAATCAATCACATTAGGTGATACTTTGTACATGTAATCTTGAATGGATCCGTAATCAGAAATTGTACATTGCATACACTCAGGTCAATGAGTATTTTTGTATACATTCTAAGAAGTGTAGCAAATAAAAGAAATCCTTTCAAGAAAGGTGGATTTAACAATCCTATTCTAAATTTGTTAACCAAGTGCACGCTAAATAGTGTTGGTAAAGATCTTAATAGAGTAGACCTTAACCAATCTCCACATTATACCTCTAACAGGGTAGATCATCAGAAGTGATCAAATTGTAAGCCTTAACCGGACCCTTCCAATCTGCAAATAGTGAAGTTTTTGTGGGTGCCATCCCCACCACATTTTTTACCTTCTAACAGGGGTTTTTCACATTACCATATCTTGTGTTATGTGTTATTACTTTCATGAATGTTTCTTTGAATGTCTACATACAATTAAGATTATGAATTGATATCACATGCATAAAGAAAGAATAACAGATGTGATCAGTAAAGCAAAGATTTGATTACATAAGGTTAAAGGTTAATTAACTAAAAAATTTAAAGGTACTAATTCACCCCTTGCCTCTCAGTACATACTTCCCATTATTTCCAACATAGGTTTCCTCATTAAATCTAGTCTTAACTGAGTTTGAATGATTGATTTACATATTATGAGATGTATGGTTGTTTAAGTTATTAAGTTATTTGGTGAGTTGGTCATTACTGTAATCAGCTCTATCGAGTGAATAAGTGTGCTAAGTTTTAAGTATTTAAGTTTGATTTTTTCGGATTCACCCCCCTCCCCTCTCAGTGGACCAACAATTGGTATTAGAGCTTGGTACTCTGAAGTGTTAAGTTTAAAATGACTTGAGTCAAGATCTAAATTTGTATAAGAGGGAAGCACCAAATTTGGTACATGTAAAAGTAGAATGAGAATGCATGTGTCTAGTATAGGAGAATATGGACTTCATTTTCTTGATAACGCATATGTTGCACCTACAACTACACATCTGACATTTAATGAGAAAAGACATAAGAAAGAACACATAAAATTCATGATTGAGATTGCTTCTACACTTATTGACCAGGAATATGATAAACTTGATGGTTGTACTACTTTGAAAAAAATGTGGGATAATCTTATTTTGACCTATGGTGGAGATCAACATGTTCAGAAGGCAAAAGTAGAAATTTTGAGAGGTAAATTTGATTCAATGAGAATGAAAGAAGGAGAAAACATAATGCAATACATCACTAGACTCAAGGAGGTTGTTAATTCTATTAGAGGAGCTAGTGGAACCATAACAGAAGAATATGTAACAAGCAAAATGTTGAGAACCCTGCTACCAAGTTATGCTATTCAAGTATCTACTATACAAGAGTTGAGATCCATTCCTTAGATGAATGTTTCACTTGATGCTACTATTGGTAAGTTGGTTGCATTTGAGATTAATGATTTCGATAATAGTCTACCCGCTACATCTAAGATTGAGTCTGCATTTAATTCATCTTTGAAGATTGGGATCTCTAAGGACTCTAGAGCTAGTGATGGATATTTGAGAAATTCTAGTGAGATTTTACAACTGTTAGAGTGGTTTGGAAGAGTTATTTTCTAAAGATGAAGAGAACGAGAGAGAGTTTGAATCTTTTTTGGCTAGAAGGCTACAAAGAGGCTAAGGAAGATACTGAAGTAAGATACCCTTGAAATGTTTTAATTGTAACAAGATTGGTCATATTGCATCTAACTACACTGAGAAAGATAATGAGGAGAAGAAAGATAATAGAGATACAGACAAAAGAGAGAACCAATTTAGGAGATTCAAAGACTACAAAAACAAAGGTAAGAAATCTTGTCATATTGCTAATGAAGGACTAAGTGATGATGATTCGGATGGCAATGATGGTGAATAAGTTGTGTATGTTGCTATTAAAGATAATTCTGATGGAGAAAACAAAGAAGAACAAAGAGCCCTAATATCACAAGTAATTAAGAATGAAACATGGATTATAGATAGTGGTTGCTCACATCACATGACTGGTGACACACTTTAGTTTATTTCCTTGGAAAATCATGCTGGAGGATTTGTTAGATTTGGTAACGATGATCCATACCCTATAAAAGGAAAAGGTTCTATAATTCTATTGAATAACACAAGATGTGATGATGTTTATTGGGTTCAAGGCTTAAAGTATAATCTATTGAGTGTTGCACAACTAAATAACATAGGTCATCGAATGGAATTTCAACATGGAAAGGTGAAATTTTTTTATAAGGAGAGTTTGATTGCTACTAGAGAACAATCTAAAGGTAATTTGTTTTATTTTGATACTTCTATGAAGATTTGCCTATTTTCTAAAGTTGAAGATGTCTGGTTATGGCACAAAAGGCTTTGTCATGTTAATTTTGACAACTTGATCAAAGTGAGTAAAAAGAATAGAGTCAGAGGACTACCAAGATTAGAAAAAACTAAAAATGTTATGTACAGAGAATGTCAAATGGGTAAGATGACTAAATCTAGTTTTTCAAGCAAGACTTATGTTAGACAAGGAATTTTGGATTTAGTGCATACTGATTTATGTGGACCCATAAGGACTAAAATTTACTATGGAGATAGATGTTTTACTTTATTTGTGGATGATTATTCTAGAATGATGTTTGTAATGTTTTCAAAAGAAAAATCTGATGCATTTCAAATGTTTAAGTGGTACACGGCAAGAGTTGAGAAAGAAATAGGATGACAAATGAAATGTATGAGATCTGATAGAGGAGGTGAGTTTACATCTAATGAGTTTACACTGTTTTGTAATGAAAATTGAATTAAGAGACAGACGTCAGCACTGAGGACACCACAACATAAGGGTATTTATGAGAGAAGAAACAAATCTATTGTTGTTTGTGCAAGGACACTGATGATTGAGAAAGGTATTTTACAAAAATTTTGGAGAGAAGAAGTCATTACCATTGTTTACACATTGAACCTAGTACAAATGAGGAAAGGTGCCAACATAACACCTTATTAAATCTAATATGAACACAAACCTAATGTGAGTTATTTCAAAGTTTTTGGAAGTAGATGTTATATATTAAAATATTCTAGAGAAGGAAAGTTTTATTCTAAAAGGGATGAAAAGATATTCTTAGGATATTCTACAAGGAGTAAAGCATGTAAGTGTTTGAATAAAGTTACTAAAAAAAAGGTGGAAAGTGCAAGTGTGAGAATCGATGAGTTTGCAGAAAAGAATGATGAAGAAAGTAAAAAGGATCCTAAAGACTATGATAAGTTTGTATATGTACAACCTGATGTTCCTGACACCTTACCAAGAGAACCTATCAAGGAGGAAGCTGAACAAAGAGCTCAACAACTGAGCGATGAGGATGAAGCAACGAGACCTATCGAGCTTATTTTAGAGAAATATGTGAGAAGGCACCACTCCCTGAGAAATATTATTGGAAATAAAGATGTTGGAGTGATGACAAGAAGAAAGGTTAGAGACAATACATGTTTGATATCTACATTTGAGCTAAAGAAAGTTAAAGATGCACTAGATAATGAATATTGGATGAAAGCAATGAAAGAAGAGTTTGATCAGATTGAAAATAATAGTACATGGAGTTTAGTACCTAGGCCAAAGGATAAAAATTTTATTGGTACTAAATGGATTTTTAGAAACAAGCTGAATGAGAATGGAGAAGTTATCAGAAATAAAGCTAGATTGGTTTGCAAATGTTATGCACAAGAAGAAGGTATTGATTATGGAGATACTTTTGCACTTGTTGCTAGATTGGAAGGAGTTAGGATACTTCTAGATTATGCATCGTGCAAAGGATTCAAAGTTTATCAAAAGGATGTCAAGTTTGCATTTCTGAACGGGATACTTTAAGAAGTTTACATTGAGTAACCTGAAGGATTCATTGAGAGAACAAATAAGAACAAGGTATGTAAATTACACAAAGATTTTTATGGTTTGAAGAAAGCACCTCGAGCATTGTATGAGAGATTGCACTCTTATATAATAAAAATAGGATTTCAAAGAACAAGTGGCAATAGTAATGTTTACTTGAAGATTGACAGTGACAACAAGGTTTTAATTGCTGAAAATTTTGTTGATGATATTATTTTTGGAGGCAATAAAAACTTATGTAAGGCATTTGTTGATGAAATGAGAAAATAGTTTTAAATGTCAATGATTGGTGAGATTAAGCTCTTTCCAGGTCTGTAGATACATCAAGTTGCAGAAGGGATCTATATTACACAAGCTAAGTATATCAAAGAGATCCTCAAAAATTTTGGTATGGAAGATTCCAAGCCTGTTGGAACACTAATGATCACAAGATGTAAATTGTCAAAAGAAGAAGAGACACAAGAGGTGGATAATACTCTTTACCAATCCATGATTGGTAAATTTCAGTATGTTATTCAAATCATACCTGATATAGCACACACAGTTGGGATTGTCGCAAGATTTTCTTCTAATCCTAAGGAAACACATATGTCTGCAATTAAGAGAATCTTTAGATATCTGAAAGGAACTAAAGATCTTGGTTTATTGTACAAGAAATGAGGTACTTTTGATCTGCAAGTCTACACTGATGTGGATTGGGCTAGAAATATTGATGACATGAAAATTACTAGTGGAGGAGCATTCTTTCTAGGTGAATATTGGTCACATGGCTAAGCAAGAAGACAAGTTGCATTTCACAGTCTACTGCCAAGGCAGAATATGTTTTTGATTAAGGTAAATAGAGGTTTTGAAAGGAACCCAAAAGATTTTACATAAAATTACTAGAGATAAGCATCAATGACCCTTATACACATAGAAATCATACTACAAACAAAAAGAAAGAACCTGACGAACCCCCAATAACCCAAAAAAGGAAAACAAAAAACTGCCAAAAAAACACAGTTTCCAGCACAACTTACAGTCCAGTTTCCAGCGTAGAAAAGAAATAAAACTAATTTATACTTTCAAAGTATTCCTCAGCCTCTTTTTGTATATCTTCCATCTTATCAATGGAAAATTTTAGTGCTTTCATCTCCTTTGGAATCTCTAGAATTTTCCTTTTGATGCCACTTCAAGTTCTGGTACCCGGGCCTGAGTTCCCAGCTTTGTCATCTATTGTGATTGTAGTATTCTCTAGCAAGATACTCTCCAAGTAGGCATATAAAGCTTTGAGATTTTGAATAGAGACTTTAAGCCCCTTATTACTATGCTTGAGAGTAATGTTAATCATATGCCCATTGTGGCTAATTTGATTTTTCATATCTTTCAGCTTCTCTTCCACAAGAGCATTGACTCTGGCCATAATATCCTCATTTCTGTTGTTATTATTTACCTTCATCAGTAGATCCTTCTCCATATATTCTAGCTTAGTTTTTAAGGGCTCCATGGCTTCTTTCATTTCCTTCAGGTGCTGCTTCATATCCTTCATATCCTTACTGATCCAATTCTCCATACTAGCTCCATAATCCTCCTTAGTCTTTATAATTTTGTCATCCATTTCAAACCCAACCATAGTATTGTGGTCAGAGTCCTTTCTATGTATTTTATTTTTTCTATCACTAGCCTTCATATTAGGCTTCTCTATCTGCTCCTCCTTGTCTTTTCCATCATTCGCTTCTTCTTCTTTTTCCTCCTTGTATTCTCCCTCATTCTCTTCTTCTTCTTTTTCCTCTTCTTGGTTTCCAGCTTCATTTACCATGTTCTCTTCTTCTTCATTCAAGGGCATTTCCTCCTCATTCATCTGAGTTTCCTCCTTATGCACATCTTCATCTTTTTATTTCACCAGAGCCTCCTCATTATTCTCTTGTTCATCTTCCTCAGTCATGGGCGTTTCCTCCTTATCCTCTTCCTGAATCTCATCTTCATTACCTTGACAATCAGGGGTTTGAGCTTCAGACTCCTTCTTCCTGTCCAGGTTCTCTTTCTTACTCCTTACCCTTTTCTTCAAGTTCTCCTTTTTACTTTCCAGCTTAATTTTCTTTGCATTCCCTTTGACCCTTTTAGGAATAGGTTCTGGGATTTGGTTTCTGGTGTATTTAGCGATTAGAAAAATAAGCCCTTCATGAAGCACCAGGTTGCTAGCTTTTTTTCTATGCTCCATGATACTATTGTTCAGTAAACTTAAAAGGTAGAAAGGAAATGACACTTTTTTGTTATGCCTAAAATGGTTGGCAAGCACAAAGTGAAGGTTGTAGATTTTGGAATAGCGACCATCCAGAGTGAAATACTCAATCATGACAGTCAAAATGTTAGCCCAATGGCTTTTAATTTTCTTAATGTCCACATAATCTCCCAACCCTTTGCTCAGAAGGGCTTCTTCATCTTCAGATTTTGGGAAAATTTTGAAAGCTTGAGACCCTATGCGTTTATTACCCCTATAAAATTTCATGTCTTCAATGGAAAGCCTCGTTATCTCTGAAATAATGCCCATAGTAAGTGTAAAAAACTTACCCCACAGATCCACCTTTCCATTTTTCCAGCCATCTACAAATTTTTTGGTTATTTCTTTGTCCTAGCCATGCAATTTGTCCATGTACTGGGTCACACCACCCTTCTTCAGCCTTTTCCAAACTTTTTTCTTTTGTTTCCACTATGTACAGTCCATCAACTCCTCCCTTTTCAAACCTCCACCCATATTAGCAAAAGTGTTATGATCTTTCTGAAAGTGAATGGGCAGAAATGCGAGACTCTTTTGATTTTCTTGTTTCAAAATGCTAGATAATACCCACAAATCATGTGAGGTAATGTTCTTCACTATTATCGCATTCCTCGACTGACAGCTATCATCACTCTTTATCTTAAGTGTCTTGTTCATCATTAATTTTGGTTTTAATTGAGCCTTTAATATGATTAAGCTTATCGTACTTGATAAGACTTAAAATATCCATATTGAGATCCGCTTCCCCTTTCCATGATTGAGTGGCATCAATTTGGGCCCCCACATTAGCAAAGCCATCCGTCGACTTATTTCCTTTTGGAAAAACATGGGTTATATGACTTTCCTTAAAAGAAGCATTAAGGATTTAATTTTATCAATTATATGGACAATTGTCCAAGAAGCCTCATTCTTGCCATTTATACAGTTTATAATGTTTAGAGAATCTCCCTCCAACCATAGATTAAAATAATGCATATCTTTAGCCATGATAACAACTTGAAGTGTTGCCTTTGCTTCCGCAACATGGTTAGTCTAAGTTCCCAGAGGGGCAGCGACAACTCCCAGACAATTTCTAGCCCAGTCTCTTATTATACCTCCCACTGCATCTCTTCCCGGATTCCCTTTAGCTGCTCCATCAAAGTTACCTTTGACCCAACCCATCGGCGGTGTAGTCCATCTTGTATTTTCCCTCAAAGTTAAATCCTTATCTTTATGCCCCTGATTTTTCCTGTTAAGAATATCATTTAAAACCTGAGTGTTCTTAAGGGGGGAATCTCTAGGGAGAGAACCTTTAAAATTTTCCAATAAGCTTATGCAAATATGATTAGCCACAATCTCATGGGAAGAGATTTTTTCTCTGAAGACTCTATTATTTCTTTCCTTCCAGATTCTCCAAGTGAAGTGGAGAAGAAACAACCTCCAAAGATCTTTGGAATCTTTACCAGTATAGGGGCAGAGCCATTGTTTAACTAGATCCTGAGAGTTATAAGGTTTCACCCAATCCAAGTTGAAATTTTTGAAGACAAAATCCCACACTTTACAATTATAAGTACAGTAAATCATGAGATGATTGCAATTTTCAGCTTCAGAGCAGCAAAGGATACATCTATTAGGTGTACTAAGACCCCTTTTACAAAGATTATCCACAGTAAGAATTTTGTTCTGAACAAGCAGCTAGAAAAACATGTTAATTTTAGGTATAAGCTTATTATTCCATACATGAGAACTGACTGGATGATCTTCCTGAGTGTGGAGAAGGGCAGAGGTAGAGGAAACAGAAAATTTACCATTTGCCTCTGGACCCCAAATGAAAGAGTCTTGTTCATTATCTCTTAAGAGCCATATATTAAGTTGTTTATTGACCATTTTAAGGTTTGCATCAAAAGAGCTAAGGTCAATCCAATCCTCATTGATCTAATAATCAGAAACCTTTTCCCCAATTATATCTTTACAGTCCAGAATCGCTGGCATCCATTCCTGCTTCTCATTAAGAGCTTTTTCCTTAAGCCAATTATCATTCCAAAAATTAATCTTCCTGCCATTTTCCTGTTTCCATCTGACCCCTTTTCTAACCAGTTCCATGCCTTTACTAATACTGTCCCAATTGAAAGAATCTTTGATGTCCAAAGGATTCCTTAACATATCCTCTAAAGAATTCAGATGATATTTTCTCTTGATAATAGAGTTCCATTCCTTCTCCTCTTCAAAGATTCTCCAGCATTGTTTTGCCAGAAAAGCCTTGTTAGTATTTTTAATACTTCTGATGCCAAGCCCTCCAAACTTCTTTGGTTTGCACACCACCTCCCAAGCCACAAGGCTAAACCTCTTCTTCTCTTCAACTCCAGACCAGAGGAATCTTTTCTAGATTTTTTCAATCAAGTCTGCAAACTTCTGAGGAATTTTGAAGAGACTGGGCACATAGACTGGAAGGTTTTGAAGAGTTGATTTTAGAAGTTGAACTTTTCCAGCTTGACTTAGAGTAGCTCCTTTCCATCTTGCCAGCTTGTTGTGAAATTTTTCAAGGATGCCATTCCAGAAAGAGTCATCAGTTTTATGACATAAAGGGAGACCCAAATAGGAAGAGGGAAAATTCCCAATCTTGCAACCCAAAATGGCAGAGATCTTCCTTTGTCTTTCTTTTGGAGTGTTTCTAAAAAAAGAGAACTTTTCTCCTAGTTTATAGATTGACTAGGAGCATTTGTATAAGTATTCAAAGCCTTTTTCATATTCCTTGCTTCCTTCACAGAGGCTTCCCCCATCAAGATAGTGTCATCTACAAATTGTTCATGTGAGCATTTCTGCACTGCAGAGGAAGGTTGAAGACCATAAATCTGTCCAGTTATCACCATACTATTGATATATCTCCCAAGGCTTTCCACCATTATAGCAAAGAGAATGGGGGAAATTGGATCTCAGAATATGTTGAATACGTTGTTGCTTCCATGAATTGTGAGAACATTGTTTGGATCAAACAACTACTTGAATGTATGCAAGAGATTATCTCAGACCCTATATCTATTTTATGTGACAATACAAGTGCTATCAAAAAACCAAAGAACCCAGTTATGCATTCAAAGACCAAGCACATTTCTATCAAGTATCACTACTTGAGAGAACAAGTTCAAGAGAAAATTTTGGTATTGGAATATGTGAATTCAAAGGAACAACTGACTGATATCTTTACAAAGCCACTACCCAATGATGCTTTTGAGTATCTCAAAGATAAATTAGGGGTTCTTCCCCTATCCAATATTCACTAAGAAGCATGAGGCATGATGCATCAATTCTATACTTTATTATAATATATATTCTTGAATTAATGTTAGTATGACACACTTTAGGTGATTCCTGAAGTTTTGTGGAGATTTATGTATGCAATGAATATTTGTACATGTAAGGTATAGTCCACTCCTGAAACAAGTTTTCAGGAGTATGACTTTTTGGCATTGTTGTCAAAGAGGGAGAGAATGAATTAATGACATTTATCCATAAGGGAGATATTGATGAAAGAGAAAGAGAATGAATTTCTACTATTTACTCATGAAGGAGAATCAAAAAGTATGCTACAGTATTAGAAGATTTATCCAAGAGGGAGAACAGTTTGATGATCAGAAACTTAACTATCAACTTAGAGGGAGTAATGACAGAGGTTGAGAGTATTGAGAATTGACATCATCAATTGCTATAGTAATACTATAGCATTTCCATCAATGCCAAAGAGGGCAATTTTTAATCAACTGATGGAGATGTTGAAGACCGAGTCATAATAGGTATACATGTTTGTATAAATGGTCAGATCAGTTGTTATTTTGTCATTGATGTCAAGTAATTGATTACAAATTTATATTGAGTTACCATATCATAAGAAGGAGAAGTTAAATGGGTGACAAATATAGATCAGACAATGATGAAGCAAAGTTGATATAGTTGTTTGCTACTATATATTTGATGTTATCAAGTTGGTACATTTGATTGATTAAGTCAGATATTGAAAAGAGTTAAGTTATGACTAATAAGAGTTACTCTACTGAGCTAGATAGAGTCAGTCAGTATAGAGTTGTGTTAATCATTTTCACTTCCCAAGCACCAAGAATGAGTTAGGCACCAAGAAGTGAATGAAGTTAGTTACCAAGTTGCAAGGAAAGTTACTGAGTACATGATATTGATTGAGAATGATGATAAGATCGAATTTGATATGAAGCTATGATGATCTAGATGTTGATAATGATTAAAGGAAATTTGTTAGAAGATCTACGAGAGATAAAATTCAATGAGAAGATCTAAGGCAAAGATTAAGCAGTTAAACCTAATTATTAGAGTTCCAAGAAAAATTTCAAGTTACTAGGTAAAAGTTAAACAATTTACCGAGTTGAGATTTGTGAAGAAGATGATCGAACGACTTAGAGAAAATAATGGAAAACCTAAGCAAGAAGATTAAGAAGAAATTTTTTTTATATATAAAGAATGAGAACTAATGAGAGTAGAGATTATGTCGAGTTGAATTGAGAAGCATAAGAAGCTGAAGAAAAAAAGTTGCTGAGAAAAGAAGAGAAGCAGAAGGAGTAGAATCTATAGTCTAGAGAAGAGAAAAATGGATAATGTGATGCCAGTATTCATGAGAGCATAAAGGATCTGATCCAAGAAAAGGTAGTTTCTATATTTACAGATCAAAGTTTTATTGTTTCTTATTAGCATTTGTAACAGAGAAAAATCTCTTAACCGAGTGGACTTAACAGTCCTATTTGTAAATCCTAGAAGTAAGTGACATTCCAAAAGAGTGTTTAAAGACATCTAACAAGGCCACTCCTAACAGGGTGAATATATTAATAGATCTGAGGTAAATCCCTTAACAAGGTCATATCTAGCAAATGTGTTTGTAATGTTTAACAGGATAAGTTCTTAACCGAGCGTACTTCAGAAGGGTACATTTTTATTATGGGTCACAATTCCCACAAAGGTGTTTCCCTTATTGGGTTTCCTCATTAAATCTGGTGTTAATTGAGTTTGAATGATTTATTTACATATTATGAGATATATGGTTGTTTAAGTTATTAAGTTATTTGGTGAGTCGATCATTACTATATTCAGTTCTACCGAGTGAATCAGTGTGCTAAGTTTTAAGTATTTAAGTTTGATTTTGTCTGATTCACCCCCCCCCCCCCTCAGTGGACCAACATAAACATGGCATGGAAAGATCCATAAAAACCTCTTAACTCATCCTACAAAGCATATCTAGACCAAAAGATCATAATTTAATTAAGATAATCCATTGAGTTGGCCAGATACCAACATAGACAATAGTGTCGAGCAACAAAACATATCTTCACTTACAAAGAAAACAAAATCGTGAATTTTGAACTAGAAAAGTGCCAAAATATTCTAAACATGTTCACCAAGCCATAAAAATGTGGAGTGTTCTTCGAACAAGTCCTAATGCCCAACCTTACTATCATCAAACATCAACTCACAAATTTAACCTCTAAACTATTGGAGATCTGAAAACACGATAGTGCAACATTCATGCACCATAGACATTACAACTAGAACCACAAGCCATCATCTTCTTATGTAGAGGAATGTAGAGTATTCTCCCATAAGGACTTCAAATACTATTTCTTGCATATTTTAGCTTCCCATGTACCTTCTGAAAGCACCACATATTGACTCGATACCACCACCAGACATCATAACAACACTTGAAAACTCAAATTTTTACCTCTATCAACTTCCACACATCAGGTTCTCCATTAGGTTGGCCTCAATTCAAACAATAGGCTAATATCAATTCAAACAAGTTGAAACCAATGACAACACCAAACACGTATTACTAACAATTCTCTGCCTTGTATTTCTAAATTTTCTTTTGTTGTCTGCATATCTAATTTTGTATCTTTGTTTATGCTAAAAACCCTCATTTTTTCATCTTTATCCCTAGATCCAACATTCATTTTACATAATAACAAAATCATTTTTAACTCAACATGGGTAACTTTTGAATCCACTTTCTGCCCAATATCTTGATCTAAGTGGATCATTCCCCTCTCAATGTAAAAAGGAAATAGGCCTAAGACTCTTAGTTGGCATGCATAAGCTAGTGAACCCTATTTTTATCACCTTACACTTCCTATGCTAATGATATAGGACGCATAAAAGTAATTTATTCATAATAAATCTCATGCCTAAGAATTCATAGCTAAAATTACATTATAATTCACCAATCAAATATTTAATACATAAAATGTAAAAGAATGATAAGGTGTTTCACATATTTATGGTTCAAACATTAATAAGATTATAATTGATTTTTATAATCTTTACATTTACATATCTGATATCATATTTAAAGTTGTGGTTTTAATTAGTGTGGATATAGATAGTAATGGTTATTTGGTTCATGACCACATGGGTGACCTTAATTTATAAACATGCAACCTTAACCTCTATGTGAAATCTTAGTCCAATGATCAAAATTAACTTACTAGTTTATGATGAATAAAAAAGTCATGACTAGAATCACAACCTTGATCTATTTGTGCATGACCCTAATAGAACTAAGTAGCTCTATTTTTTTCCCAATAACCTTTAGAAATATATTAGCATTATCATTTCCATGTTAAAATAGAGTACCTTAATGATGCAAGTGCATCATTTAGTCGTTGGCAATATTGCATCACCCAACAATATTTCCTTTCAGTTTTCTTCTTGTTTCCCAGTTTTCGAGTTTTTAGTGGCGTTCCTTGGTTTTGGATCATTTTCTATTGTGAACCTCAGGGTTTGTTCTGGACATCATATTTTACTTATGTTTGAGTTCACACCTCATTTGGATACTTCCCTGTGGAGATATTAATGGTTCATGGTTAGTTCTATGTGTTCTTCATGTTCTTATGATCAACTGGAGTTTTCCAGACTTGCAAAGCATTTTCCCGATTAGTGAAGCTTGATGACTCATATCCTGATGTTCTTGGATCTTTGGCTGATGTCTCTCTTGGATCACACATCATTTCTAAATCTTTGCAATGAGATCTTTTGATTTGGGTCCTGACCTATATTTGTACATGTTACATTTTAATAGTCTTGAAAAATGTAATTATTATGGCTGACATATGTGTTGTGAAGGCTCTACATATTGAGGCTTCTGATCTTTGTTTTAGCAGGGGCTAGTGAATCAGAGAAGTAAGATAACCTTGGATGTTAGCCTTAGGATTTGGGTATGGAATTATGTTGTAATCAGACTTGTATGTCGAAAGTCTGTAATCTGCATGTTGGAGGCCAATGTGATGTAAATATATGATTTGTGATAATGCAAAGATTTGTTGCAGCATCTTGATTGTCTTTTCTTGTTTCTGAGTTGGCCATTTCCGATGTGTTGAATCTTGCTACATGGTTGGACCATCTCCATTGGGGAAATTCTTTCCATGACTATGTCACTTAAAGAGCTTGATATTTAGTAGGAAAAATCTATGGAACATCCATTGACTATATTCAAACCTTGTAAGAGTTGATTTAACAACTTTGGAAAAGATTAACAACATGGAAAATAATCATTCAATGATGTTTGATCCTAAATAAAATACTATCATAGTCATGAATTATTATTTCTCTATTATTTGCTAGTTTATCAATGACTTGTTCTGTTCTTACTTTCTCTTTATGTGTCCATTAAATGACCTAGAATCCTCTCCTTTGTATCAAAACCCTAAATTCTTAAATTGAACCCAAATGACATGTAAGTTGTAATAGGTCGAATTCTGAAATGTTGGCTTAGTGGGTGGGAGAAAGAAATTTAAAATGAAAGAATACCCTTGATATTATGATTAAGGTGTCAATCACAATTGTAGTCTCAACCTTAAAAGAGTAAGAAAAAATGAATAGCTTATGAAAGAGTGGTTTGAGGTGACAAAAGATAGGTTGAGTCTAGTATATGGACAAACAAAGGTAAGACCAACATTATGATGGCACTAAAATTGGAATAAATTTATCTTGCATACGTACAAAGCCCAACCATAAACCCTAGGTAAGAAAATTAAACCAATATTATCCAATAGAGCTCTTCCTTAAGAATGCATAAGCAAATGAAAAGAATAATTAAACAAGTATACCATGCACTCAAGAGACACTTGACTCTATTGTCCTCCTATCTTCCAAAATCTTGTATTTGAAATGTTGGTGCTCTTAGATTTGTTAACACATGCATAAGAGGCTATGAGAGAACGAAGATTGGTTGATTGAGGCAATACTATGCAAGTGATAGTATGAAGGCAATGGTATGATAATAATAGCAAGATAATAATAAGATAGAAAAATGAAGATGATGATAATGAAGATAGAATAGCATAGGCTCCTTAGGTAATAGCATAGGCTCCTTAGGTTTAAGTTCTCATTAGATTCAAATTCATATTAGATTCAAATGATAGGAGAAAATGTTCTTTTATAGAAGTCTTATAAAAATCAATGGTTGAGATTAAGAGATGCTAGGAGATTGAATAGGATTAAAGAGTAGGTAGGGTTTTGGTGGGAGTGAAGGAGATTAAGAGGCAATAGGAATGAGTGGTTAAGATTAAGTGGTGGGTAGAGGATATTGACTTTAGGAATAAAAGTCAAATGAAGAGACATGTGACAAGTGGTACAAGCTCAAAATTTAGGAGTTGATCTATGATTGCAAATGATTGGAAGAGATGAAAATAAAAGGATTTAGAAATTTATAAAATAAATAGAAAAATAGGAAATGGGAAATGGGTGAATTAAATAAATAAGAATTTATTTAATTTTTAGGATTGAATGCTAATGAATTATTTAAATAAATACGAATATTTATTTAAATAATAGTAGAAGAGGCTAATGAGTTAATTAATTAAATAATATTTATTTATTTAATAGATGAATTTTGTTGATTTCATGACGACATTTTTATGTGTCTACACATTACAACGTTATACTTAAGAAAGCACCCAAATTAAACAAAAAAATATAAGAAAAAAACAAAGATACACTTTCTTTTTCTAAAATTATAATGAAATATATTTGAATATTGATTAATTTTTTAAATTTCCTAATCATATTTCACATGCATAATTACTGTGCATTTATCACCTTCTATTTTTTATATTAAACTTTTTACACATGATAATTATACTAGGGTTGTTGGCTTGGCTCGATTTGTGTCCTAGGCATGAGGCTATGAGGTTCATTCATTCCCAATCCATGTGGTACCAGAGGGTGTGTCGAGCCAGCACCACTGATCACGTTAAAAGTTGACCCGATGCTCTACAATTTAGTCTATATTCTATAGCTTAGGAAAGAGTGGTTTGAGGTGACAAAAGATAGGTTGGGTCTAGTATATGCACAAATAAAGGTAAGACGGGCAATAGAACTTATACTTAAGAAAGCACCCAAAGTGAATAAAAATACAAATAAGAAAAAAGCAAAGATACACTTTTTTCCACTAAAGTTACAATATATGAATATTAATTAAAATTTTGAACTTCCTAATCATATTTCACATGCATAATTACTCTATAATTGTCACCTTCTAATTTTAATAATAGACTTTTTACATATGATAATTATACTTTGACAATAAAAACTATTCATCAAATCAAAAATATGAAAATTTGATTACGTTTCCAAGAAATACAATGTTGACAATAAAAAACTATTCTTTTAAAATAATAATTTAAACCATTCTATATAAGATCTTTTTGAATCATATTAAAATCATTGTACCTCAACCAAATCAAGAAGAAGATATACTTGATCAGTGTAAAGGTCAATTCCAAAAGTCTATACCTCTCCAATTGAAAACAACAACATACAAACAATATGACAACTCTTATGCTTCATCTTGACATATTTGAAGAAAAAGCTCTTTATAAGGCCAATACACCTTTACAATCACACCCATTATAAACCATAATTTAAAATTTTGTTCCTTCTACTATTTTACTTTCTTACAAATCTTTAAAACTATGTTAATGTTTAAAAAATCACCAAAATCTTGAAGAAGACATGATGGGGATTAGAGCTAAGTTAATTGGTTGTACTTTAGAATCAACTTTATTCCCATCAAGAATTTGAGTGATGTAATCTCATAGAGATTTGATTTGTTTTAACAAGGGTTGCATATATACTACAAAGCAAAAGGAGATTCTTCACGAGGATGGACTAGTGTAGAATAAAATCATGGTATTGTGGAACATTCGTTTGAATGGGGACTTCTTGACAAGAAGGTAAAATAGCATTGTAGGAATCCTTCAACGACATCTCTTTTAACTAAATTATTACCATCAAAATAAGATTTCACTTTGCTTTAGTCTTCTTTTTTAATTATTCAAAACCAGCTGATCCCAATAGTCTCTTTCTTCAAAGAGTTTGAGAAGAATGGAGAGACAAAGATAAGAATATGCTTCTTTTGTTCTTTTATATCATCCATTATCTTCTCCTTCTCAATGGGGCCTTTGAAAAGAAAGTGGGGTTTTTATCCTTTACATACATACTGGTGGCATCAAGTTATATGGATTGCAGTACAAAGTACAACATAGGGAACTTGTGTCTTACAATTTGGTTGCCTTTTGATTTGAAATCTTAGTGGGTGGGGTTCAAAGATATATATGTCAAAGATTAAAATATGTATTGGGTTGTCATATTCAAAGGGTTTTTTTTTTCGGAAAAAGGAATTTCTTACAATTTAAATTGGCGATATTTTTGGTTATTGGTTAGTTTAAATTTGATATATAAAGATATAGGTTCATATAAATTTAGAATATAAAAAGTTTTTAATTGGTAGTTTAGGTAAGTTAGTTCAAAGGAGAACGCGCTTGAGTTGGAGTAATATTGAGATGGGTAGTTCACCTCTGTGAACATCAAAATAAGGGTTTTTGTGAATCACTCATGCAACAAAACATGGGTTCTTGTGAACCCACTATTCATGAAACATAGGCCAATGAATTTGACTCGAAAACTACATGGTTGAACATCACTTAGATGTAAAAATTCTTCTTTTGATCCTACTATTCATGCAAGGAAACAAGAATATTTTTGAACCACTATTCAAACAATAAAACATGGATTCTAATAAACCAATACTCATGAAACATAGATCAGTAAATTTCATTCCAAAACTACAAATTAAAACAAGATAATAATATGATAATTAATTCATTTATTTAAATTGAAAATACAATCTAATTGTTATTAAACAATTTTACAATTACATATAATCATACAGATTCTAACCTAACTCTACTATCCAGTAACCAAATCTTATAAACCCAACTAAAATGATTTACCTTAGGTGAGTGAGAATTAACTGAATAAAGGTGGAGCATCCAGCTTTCTTTCTTTTTGCTTTCCATACCTACCATGAGGCTCTATAATGAGACTATACCTTTCCTATGCAGGGAGAAAGAGGTGTTAGAGAGAATATCTGTAGGAATGTAAACTGGCTTTCTCTGGTCGTTTTCGTATGGTGGTGTTAATTTATCTGCTCTATTTTGTTGTTTTACCCCACTAAAGGCATCTTCTTTTGCTTTACCAGCTTCTTTGCCTCTGGTCATTCTTTATTTCAAGAGAATATCTTGCAAAAGAAAACACACCCAGAACTGGTCTCTGTTGTCCTCCTCATTGTACTAAATTCACTCTTTTTCATATTATTCCCTTCTCTTGTGCTGCATACTGCTCCCCTTGATTTGGGTGTTGTTTTTTACAGTATCCAAAAAAATGGCAGTAGGTCTCTATAAGAGTCTATTGAGCATATCCTAAACAACAGTGAAGGAAGTGGCCAATTGTGAGCACTTTCATTATATAGTGCGGTGACCCAAAAGCAGAGCAGCTGGGACCTCATTCAATCTCTAAAAGAGGATTGAGTTTCATCACTCTCTTTTTCGCTGGTCAAGATTCTGTAAAAGGATCAGTTTATGGGCCTCAAAACAGGGAGTTTTCATTAGTTAGCACAGTGCTCAAATGCTTTTTCAAAAGTAAGAGAGTGTGTGCACAATTCCTAGAGACCAAATTGATGCTTGACAGGCAAACACCCACTTCATGATTGAGAAACTTACATATGTACATGTTGAGATATATATATGCAACATGTATTTCAACAAGGACAAAGGTAATTTTGCTCTGATTCATTAGCACAAGCAGTTCTAGTAAAAGCATGTTCAGTACTGATACTAGTTACAGTTCCCTATCTTCACCCAAAGGCAACATAAAATGCATCAAGTCAAGAAGCCTAGCATGGACTCTCTGTCAGATAGAGCCATTGTCTTGCATGAAATTAGTCATTCTGTAGACACTGGGCTAGTTTTGTCAACAGACCCAAAGCCTCGCTTGAGATGGACTGCAGAGCTTCATGACAGATTTGTTGATGCTGTTGCTAAGCTTGGAGGTCCAGACAGTAAGTAGAATGATCCCCCTTTCCAATGTTTTCCTCAGGGGAAATTGCTTACAGATCATTGATTTAAATTGAATTAGCATTTTTTTCCTAGTAAGGTCTGAAATGTTATGTTCTTTTTGGGCAGAAGCTACACCCAAGTCTGTGATGAGAGTCATGGGTGTCAAAGGCCTTACTCTTTATCACCTCAAGAGCCACCTTCAGGTATTCGCAATTTTTTCTACTTGGTTTTCACGGTTCACTTTTTTTATAGGATATTCCAGTGATGGAATTCGAAGTCTGAATTTGACATTAAAATTCTGATTTATGTGACTGAAAAATTCTTTTCACGGGGTGTGCAGAAATACAGACTTGGCAAGCAGCCTCACAAGGAAATTAATGTGGACACTTACAAGGATGGTGAGTCTCTAAAATAGCCTTACCTTTGTATTAGCACAATCCTTTATGGGTTTGGCTTCTTTGGTAGAGTCATTGAAGGAATTTGTTTATCTGAATATTCTATTTCAGGAGCTCCTCGTGGAGGATCTGTTGCAGCTTTTGGGGGAGCAACTTTTCGGGCTTCTGAAGTTCAAGCTGGATGCAACTCTGTGTCAACCATGCTTGGGACCAACATGACAGAGTAAGCACCTTTTTCTGCTTTCCAGAAGCACTTTCTTGCGTAATTTCCGTTTTTAGGTCATCTTAATCGTCCTATTTTATGGTAGACCTTCATGCAATCTTACTATGCATGCAACTCAGGTCTACTATTTCTTGCATTCTTTTGCCCCAGTTTCTAGGCAATAAGTCCTGTTGGTGCCTGTGGAGCTTAGCCTGTTTTTTTTCCATGCTTTAGGCCTCCAGCATATTGGATTTGAAACAACTTGGATTTTTTTTAAATGGAGGTTGTTATCTAGAATTTGAGAATAATACTTCATTTGAATTTCTTGTGTATCAGCACCCTGCAGATCACAGAGGCACTGAGAATTCAGATGGAGGTACAGAGAAGGTTACATGAACAATTGGAG
The DNA here is from genome assembly GCA_018584345.1 of Thuja plicata. Lineage (NCBI taxonomy): Eukaryota > Viridiplantae > Streptophyta > Pinopsida > Cupressales > Cupressaceae > Thuja > Thuja plicata. The sequence goes on from MU224929.1 coordinate 2,351,406, forward strand.
GTAAGGGCTGTATTTAGGATGCTTGCTTATAAAAACAGGGCTTCCCATACTGTTCAGGAGCTTGATGTTAAGACTTTCACTTACTTTTGTGTTTTTGTGAGTAGGTGCAAAGACACTTGCAACTTCGGATAGAAGCTCAGGGAAAGTACCTTCAGGCGATCCTAGAGAAAGCAAGAGAAACTCTTGCAGGTCATAACATGGGATCAATGGGATTGGAAGCTACCCGTGCAGAGCTTTCAGAATTGGCCTCAAAAGTGAAAAATGAGTGCCTCAATCCTACATTTTCTGCCTTGGCATTCACTTCTTTGCCTGAAATTCCAGGTTTATGTCCTGAATCATTAATGACACACCGTCAGTCCCAGGTTGCAGACTGTTCCATTTACAGCTGCCTCACATCAAATGAAAGTTCTGAGAAGAACCCAACAGAGAACATGCATGTTGGTGGTAGAAAACGGCCAAGGTCTGCATATGAGAACAATATGCAGTTTTGGCAGAATCAGGTGACAGAAGATGCGAGGCTGCAAGAACTGGCCGCACAAGAAAATCTTTCATCTCCTTCCTCTAGGACAAAGAGTCCTAGCACCATAGAAGCTTTTCATGAGAGGACTGTAGGTGACCGAATACTAGCCGAAGAAAATGGTAACAGCCTATCTTTTGATACAAAAAGACCTGAGCAAGAAAGGAATGGATTGCATATTGACCCCCCCGCAAGGAAGATTTCAGTGTTTTCTTGTAATCTATCCTTGCAAGATAATAGCCAAGGATGTGACAAGGGAAAACTTTATGCAAATCAAGATAAACCCCACTCAGATAACTTCAACAAATTCTCCAGGATAGCACCAGAGTTGGACTTAAATTCCAATGGTGACACTGCTATATCTTCTAAGGAAAGAGGGCTTGATTTGAATTGTTATGGATGGAGATGACAAATGCTTCCAAAATTGTTTGTTTTGGCAAGCACCTGGAAGCATAAGTTCATATCATCAGTCCCAGAAGGCTTAAAGATGAAAAGCAAGTTCTGTGAAGTAGAATGAAACTCAGAGCCCATGCCATCGCCTGATTGCTTCATACACTGGATATAATATGGGAAAGGGCTTGTAGGATTTTCCTCTTAGATTCCCTATTCAGTTCCTTCTTTGAGCAGAACATTAGGACAGGTTCCATTCTGTGCATGTATTATGATGTATATAATGCAATTATACTACCATATAATCTGAAAATTCCCAAGCCTCTGTTTTTTATTTCAAAGTGCATAATTGGGCTGAAGGCATTTTTAACATTTTAAGAGTTTATGCTGTATCCAAGCCTTAGAAGTTTGGGTTGTTTCATTTTTCAATCCAATTACAGGATTCTATTATCCCAGACTTTATGATTTATTTGTTGATTGATGGTGCATTGTTCTATGAATAGTATAGAGGCTTCTTTTGATATATTGAGACTTTGGCTCCAAATGTGAACTGTGGTAATATTTTGGCTTAGTTTGAAAGATTGGCACTGGTCACTCGTCTATTTCCAATGTGATTTTCCTGGACAAAGAGAGGTCCAAGATGACACAAGAGACAACTGAATATTTAATTGTGTTGGAACTATTAGATTATGTTAATTTTTCATGATGGATCATGGAGTGTTATTTGAAATGTTATGAAAATAAATTCTACACTGTAAAAATTTAATGTATCACTTGTTGATTATGTTGTCATTCTTCATAAATGTGGTGCATTTTTTTCTTCTGGATAGACTTTGTTGACATTCCTATCCAAAGTAGCTAATCTCTGGTCAGAGTTACTATGGAAAATCAGGGTAGATAACAACTACTGTGGATGACAGGAAATTTGCAAGGTGGATAGGAATATATATTGATTGTTTTGGGATGCTTTTGACTTGTGAGCCAGAAGAATCATATGCTAAAGTAGAGCACCTAATTTGGTGGATACAGCCATCAACTTCTGTCTCGTAAAGTGGGATTGGACTTACTATCCTAAACATATTGGAGAAGTTGCTTGTGACTTTTCATGATATTCTTTCTTTGGCCAAGGAAAGCTTTAAAGCATATTCTGTCATTTCAAGGTCATCTCGAAGCTGCTCTGAATTACACTGGTGGGCATGCTCTGAATTTCAAATTATAAATACTTTTTTGGCATCAAATTTACATATTACTTTACATGGATGTACTGAATAATTCCTTTAGTCTTTGATTCCTATTATTGGATTTACGAGTTCATATTGACTTTTCCTTCCCTTAAACATTAGGTTGATAAATGTCCCCATTTTACCGCTAGACTAGGTGATTCCACTACTTTACAGACTGTAACATAAAAATATCTTGTTTTTGCTGGTCATTGATTACAGGATACTTCCACTTGCAATAAGACCAAAGTGCAACACAAATATTATGTCATATAGACCAATTTACTCTTCAAGTTATTTCTTAGAAGATTATAATGTTATAAGTTATAACTATGTGGATTGTGTTCTGTTTAAAGGAAAAAAAACTCATAATTTCCTAAAAATTGTCAAAGATATTTCACATTGCCCATTGCCCATGTTTTGACTTCTGATTATTTGGTTGCTGGGTTATCCACTATTTTTTTCAATTGATTAAAACTGTAGACAGTTTATTAAAGTTCCATACAATCATAATCACAGTAATGATCAACAAAATACTGAAATTATTAAATAAACAACTATTCTTCAATAATTAGGGTGCTGAAATCCAGACCCATTTTCAATGTCATGCCATGTATGGTTCTGTACTTGTTCTCGAGGAAATTCACTTGTTTCACTTTGCCTTCTTTTTTAAGTGTTATTCCTATGGATGAGAGTTGATCAAGATAAATATCTTTCAATGAGTAATCTACATATTAATACTTATAAAATATAAAAGATATCAAATATTAAAGAATAATGGTTTATTCAATTATTACATACCTACGGGTTATTTTAGTGATGAACAATTCATATTTTTGAAAGAAAGGTCACAAGTTTGATTTATAAGCAATTTAAATAAATCGGTCAATATTAAGAACAATAAAAGAAATCCATTTCTAATTTCATATATCTTCTACAAATTTTGTATAGTTTACATGAATTAGAGGATAATGAATCATACAACACGAATTTAGATCAAGTGGCAATTCCATAGTGTAATCAAAGAACTTTTGTGTGGCTATATAAGTCATTTGGCTATTTTTTCATGTCTACCCCCAAATATGACAATTTTAAGGCTCTTTAGAAGTGTCCAAGTTGTCTATTTGATTTTCCTAACTTGAAACAAATTTGCCTCCAATTAGAAATTTCAATTCTTGAAGATGGCTACATATCACACTATAGTATACAATAATTAGTTTATCACTTTTAAAACTTGCTCCATTTCAACATTTACTTTTAACATGGATTGATAGGAAATTTAAAAATTGGATCACCATAAAATTTTAATATTAATAAAAAATTTAAGTCACTAAATTATAAAGCAATGGTGCAAAGATAAGATATACATAATAATGGATTTTTTTGCATTTATGACAATTATATGAACTAGTATAAATATCTTAAATGCATCTCTTTAAATATGCTAAGATCAGTTTGATGTGCTTATATTATATTTTTTCTACAGAACAGATAGACACCTCTAGATTGATATCTCTTTAGATTTTTTAAATAGATGTCATTTATCACTCCATTATTTCAAGTTGTCATAAATTAATCTACATTGCAAATTGTATATTGTGGCATTGTTTTAATTAGCTTAGATTAACATGGAGAGTGTTTTCTTTATATTATTTATATAATTTTTTGATACATTTCTAAGTTACTATATACACATACACATATAAATAGGTAAGCAAATAGATACGAAAAGACCTTTCTTTTATATAAATTAGGTAAAATGGAGTTTTTGAAAGGGTCCAAACCTTTTAACACAAGCTACTACAAATAAGACATTGAAGCCTCGTGCTAGTAGCCAAGATTCAACAAAAAAATTAATAGTACAAAGATAGAAAGTGAACAGTGAAACTAATCTACTTGCACCACTAAAAATAAGCCCAACAACACAAAGTATGGTACAATTTGCCATAAAGAACACAAGTAAGGAAGAAGCTAGGAAACAAAAATCATGGTATCTTTAAGCTAAAATTCTTGAAAGAGTGTTAAATTATGTTTGTAAACCTATTCTTTGAACCCAAACTAGGGTTCTTCTTAGTTGGAGTCACCACGAGCATAGTCAAATTAGAAGCATAAAAAAACATGGAGTCTCTATGGACACAACTGTCAACCCTAAAGCATTTAATTCAAGGAGGAAGGGGAGTCAATCCACAAACATTAGGGTTTGTTAAGCCAAAAATTATCAACTCATTTTTAGATTAAGGGCCAATGTGGAGAGTAGATCCTTAACCATAAATTTATAAAAAAATGTCATCACTCATTTCTCCAACATGGTTGGTCTCAATTGGCATCAATTGAAACTTGCAATTGATTTCATTTAGTGGACAAGAAGCTTTCTTTCTCCAAACCTTCTATGGCTCATTTTTGGATTTGCATGACATTAGTGAATGTCCCATTTTGATGATACGTGAATAAAAAATAGAATTTGAGTCTTCAAAGTATATTTATTTCTTCCAAGTATGAAAATTTGAATATAAAACAATAGAAGATGAGAGAGGCTTATCCATACCAAATTAAACACAAAATTTGGCATAGATTAAACAAGACCTAGTTTTTGTAACTACATCGATAGATGACCTAACCAAAAGAATTGAGACTACCCACCAACACCTCCTCCTCTGAGTACTCCAAAGGTGGACCTAGGAGGCTAAGCCAAATGGGAGCCCTAGGAAGGGGTACTATTATAGGATTAAATATAGACCTCTAAATGAAAAGGCAAATACTATTTCACTCCCATAACCATTAATACTAACAAGATTCTAGGTACAACCCTTGTGAGTCTGAAAGGAAAACAAAGAGAATCTATTTTCCTTTCCTATAACCTCAATGTAACCACAAAGATTCTATTTCCTAAAAGCCTATTTTCTAGTGACATCAATGTTAGGTCTAGAGCCAAAACAAATTCCCTAAGAGAGCTTTAGAGCCCAAGAGATGATATTTCTAGGACTAAGTTGAGGACCCTAAGTGTCATCCATCATCCATTAGAAGAGGATCAAAATTCAGAGATGGATAAAAAGTAGAACAATTGTTACCTTTGAGAATGCTAGCTCAAAAAATCCAACCTTCTATAGGACTGTGAGACTAGCTAACATCGCCATGATTAGAAGATCCCTAAGAAAAATCACCAATGATAGGAACCGTATTCAATAGCTTAGGACCACTAGCACAACACCCATTAGACAACACATTGAGCATGGGGAAATTGAAGCTAACATCCATTGTCATCATAGTAGAGAAATGATGCAGGGGCAATTGAGGTTCTTGGCAAATCTGTTCTGGTTAGATTTTCAGTTGCTTTGGAGCTCGGTTGAAGGATGGAGTTCTCAGTTGGAATACTCGGTTGAAGGTTGCTCGATCACTGTTGTTGGTTTGGTGGTTGGTTTCTCGGTCTCAGTGTTAAGGTGCTCGATAACTATGGTGGGTGCTCGGTTGGAGGTGTTGGCTCACCGACTGCCTCAGTTACTTGTGTTGGTTCTGCTTCACCGATGGGACTCGATTGCTGGCAGTGGCTCGATGTCACCGACGGGTCTTGCTTTCTGTTGTTGTTGCTCGGTGGTCTATTTCACCGAATGGGTTTGATTGCTTGGATCTATTGGTTGACTTGCTGGCCAACTTATGCATTTCATTTGGGTCACGACATTTATGTTGGATCTCTCTTTGGAGATTGTGTGGACCTAAATCTGGTGAAGAACACATTGGGTGTTGTGTTCTTGGTACTTGTGTTTGTGATTTATTTCTTTTGTAATGCCGACTTGTGGAAAAGTTGTATAAATAAAGAGGGTTGGGTAGAGTGTTGGTAGGTAGTAGATCAGATGGGTGAGAAGATCTGATGTAAGGTCTGGGTGAACCCACAATAGTGGGTTACACTTTTTTGGAGGAAGAAATTCCTCACAAAATCCGCGAGGTGGGAGGATTTAGTAGGTACCTTCGATAGAAAGTACCTGATTGTTTTGATCGAAACATTCCTAGTTTCGATCGAAACTACCTTTTTTTCTTAGTTTTGATCAAAACTAACTTAGTTTCAATCGAAACTAACTAGTGAAGATTTTACTTGGGTTTTCACCCATACCCATGTTAAAATAAAAAAGTACTTTCGATAGAAATTAGTTTCGATTGAAACTAATTAGTTTTGATCGAAACTAGTTTCCATCGAAACTGATTGGTTTTGATTGAAACTAGTTTCTATCGAAAGTAGTTTATATCGAAACCCTCTAATTAGAGGCCATTTGCAGAGGCTAACATAAATTTGTAGTTTTCAGGGATTCAGGGCTCAAGCGTGGGGCTCAAATGGAAGAATAAAGAGATGTCCTTTTGCATCGCACAAGTACTCTGAACGAGCTTTCTAACAAATATAGATTTGAAATTTTTTGAATTAATTAGGTCTATGTTTTTTGACATGCATCAAATGTAGGTTTTTTATCAAATATAAACCTCCAAGTTTGACGTTCAATGAAAAATAGTATAAAAGAGAAAAAAAAAATTGAAAAATAATAGTGCCCTCTGGCTTCGAGTCTACTTTCTATCAAAAAAAAATTGAATTTCGATAAATACACAATAAGTTATAAGCTATGCAGTCAAGGTATGTCAAAATTACAGTTTAATCTACTTCAAACGTTCATAAAATATGCAATAATCATGATAAAATCATAAAACCAATTGCATGCCCTCCGTATGGATGTTACTAAACCAAATTTGAAAGAATCGCATTGATATCTATTTTAGAAAAAAGTTATGCTCTATGAAGTCAATGTAACTTTTTGAAAATGACGTTTTCAACAACATAGCAGTTTTTGTGGGAGAAAAAAAAAACCATTCAAATCAATTCAAAATAAAGAAGAAAAAAATGTATTTAGAATCTAGACAGAAAATCCTAAAAGACTCTAGTTTACTTCATCTTCCAATTTCAAACAGTTTAATGGCAGTATGCATGCGAATCTAAAAGTGTTTTTCAAAATGTAGACTTCAATGTTCCTTTAGGCAAAAAAGTGTAACCCACTATTGTGGCTTCACCCGTCTGCGGATTTGAATTGGTGGAAGATATCTTGGAGGGTTAGTAGTATGTTGGCTTAGGAAACAAGAAGATTTCTTGTTGTCTTGCGAGCACAAGTTTAGATTTTGTCTTGGCGTTCCTACCAGATTGTTGTGTGGTGTGTCACAGATCTAGGCTAGTTAAGGAGGTGATCTGAAACTTGCAGAAGATCTCGGTGGTAGATCTTATTGTGTTTACATTTGTATTTGGCCGAAACTAGGAAGGCCTTACAACCGAGCATGTTGAGTGTAATTGAATCTGAAAATGAATAAATTGATATGAGTTTCCAAATCCTGTCTTGTTTTTGGCTGCAAGTTTGGACAGTCCTTCATTGGATCTTCCGAGCTTAACTGCATCAAGTGGTATCAGAGTTGGTTCATTTCATCTGGGAGATTGGTTGCAGAGGATTTTTGAATATTTGGAGAGATGCCTCCAAGAAGATTGGACCCTGGGATGGTTGATTGGATTGTTGAGGATCTACTAGTTGAGATCCATGGTGAGATGAAGAAACTGAATATTGAGGTCTTGGAAGAGATTAGGGCTACTTTTGTTGAGCTCAGTAACCCTAGATCTGTTGTTGTTGTTGAACTTTGGATGGAGGATCTGATAGCCTTGCTGATGGAGAAGTTTCACATGATAGAGGAGAAGATCATGTGCAAACTTGGCAGAAGTCTTGAGGAGTTAACTGATCAGTTGGCAGAACCAAGTGTGTGTAATGTCTGTTGGCATTTTCCAATCAGACCGAGGCTTGTTTGGCCAGTGCAAAGACTTGTTCAGAGGAGGAAGGAGAAATTTGATGTTGCTATTGCAGAGGTGGTGGGTTTTTGTTAGGAATAAGGTGTCTCAACCTTGTATATTTCCTTACATTTGATATTATTTGTTTTATAATTAATTGTTTGCAAATAATGTATTTAAGTTTGATATTCGTTCTATCATTTAGTTGAGTGGACATGTTGTGTTTTCACTCCACTTGGAAGATGACAAGGATGATCAAACTTGGTCTAGGTGGATCTAGGCATCCCTTTTCTATGGTAGAGGTTATTTTCCAAATGTCAACACTTTGGACAATGTGTAAGGTAATCATGACTGAAACAGTTATGACAGATTCCTATGACGATCATTAATATTTATAAGAGCTAATTGTGAAAGATTTGATGACGGGTGAAGACATACAAGACATGTGGCAACTGATCATGTTGAGTACTCTACACTCTTCTGCAACTGTGGGGTTCGGGGCATCGCCCCGAAAAAATAGTAAAACCCTAATACGACTGCCTTTTGGAAGTTGCCCTAAAAAGGGAAGCGCATGATATAAGCATTTTTTAGGGTTGCGAATTAGAAGAGAAGTTAGTGTATTGTTGGTATGCTGTTATGCTGCTAGATTTGTCTTCAAGTGTCGATTATCTCCTGGAAGAACTTGCATTGCAAGTTTATTGTAAACAATACTAGTTTTGATTAATACATTGTGCAAGTTTTGGAGTGCTGGGGTTTTTTACCGAAAGGTTTTCCCCAGGGTAAATCATTGTGTCATTCTCATTTTTCTATGTAAGCATGTTATTGTATTATCATTCTATAATTGATAAGGGTTAAATCTGAATTTGCATGATCCTCTTCTCGAGAGTTTAGTGTAGGGAACTATTTTCCGCACACTTAGTTTCCTTTTAGTTGGTATTAGAGCCTGGCCAATTTTGGTTCTATTTGTTAGGGTACAGGTTTTTTGAGCTAATCTCCAATTCAGTGGGAGTATTGTTGCAAAGTATTCATAACCTTATTGCAGGAAGAGATGACAGGTTCTTCATACAGTAGAATTAATGGAGGTGGAAAAGTTCAGTGGTACAAACTTTGAGTTGTGGAAACTCAAGATGGAAGACATGCTTGTAGACCGTGATGTATGGGAGGCGGATGCAAATGATATCAAACCAATAAAAATGCCTCAAGAAGATTGGGATCTCAAGGATAAGAAAGCTAAGGGTCTCATTAGACTCTGTCTAGCAGATTCTGTTCTCCTGAATGTTCTCGAGGAGAAGACCACAAAAAAATTGTGGACACGGCTTGGGTCTGTATATCAGGCCAAGTCCTTGGTGAGCAGATTGTTCCTAAGAAAGAAGTTGTATTATCTGAGAATGGAGGAAGGAGGATCCATTGTAGATCGCTTGAATGCATTTAACATGCTCATTGCACAGTTGACATCAATCGGTGTCAAGTTGGAGGAGCAGGATCGATGTATGACCCTGCTATGTTCCTTGCCAGACTCATGGGACCATCTTGTGATGGCCCTTGGGAGTACTATTGTCACTTTCCAAATGGATGATGTGGTGTCTTCGCTGCTATCTAAGGAGATACGAAGAAAGAACTTTGATTCAACCAAGGAAGCCCTTGCTATTCGTGATAGATCCAAAGACAAAGGAAAGAAAAATGACAAGAAGTCTGAAAAGGGTAGATCCAAATCCCGTGGGAAATCGAAGACTCCTGGAAAGTCTAAGGTAACATGTTGGAACTGTGGTAAGACTGGGAACTTCCATAAGGACTGCAAAGAGCCAAAGAAGAAGAAGAAGAAAAGCCCAAATTTAGATTCCAAAAAATCTCAAGAAGATGGCGATGCTTTTGTCGCAGCCTTGGCTACTCATGCATCTGATGATGTGTGGCTGATTGACTCAGGTGCTTTTTTCACATGACCTCTCATCGAAGTTGGTTCTCAAAGTATGAGGAGTTTGATGGTGGAAAGGTGTACCTGGGTGATGATTCTCACCTAGAGATAGTTGGATGAGGAAGAGTCACTATCAGATTCCCTGATGGATGAGTAAAGGGGATCAACGGGGTAATGCACATCCCAGGTTTGGCACAAAACCTGTTATCTGTAAGTATGCTGAATGATGCAGGTGTGCAAGTTGTTTTTTTGAAAGAAGGATGCAAGATGATTAGAGGATCTATGGTGCTCGCGAAAGGTAATAGGAGAGGTACCATGTTTCAGGTAGATGCTTGCACTTCATAGTGCAATAGTTCTTCTATCTCAAGGAAGAGAGCAGTAGTCATTTCATCTCCACCATCTGAACCAGCAGTGAAAAAGTCTATGGTAATGGGTTCTGATGGTAGTGCAGCAAGTGTACCTAAGGGTGCTAACACTTTGGAAGGAAAACTTCCTACAGAAAAGACAATGTTGTGGCATATGAGATTTGGCCACATTGGTGAGAAGGGTCTCAGAACCCTGAAA
>MU224929.1:2361913-2379406 GCA_018584345.1 Thuja plicata
ATCTTATCCATTCAGATGTGTTTGGTCCTGTTAAAGTTCCTTCACTCTCCAAATCTGTATATTTTGTATCTTTTATAGATGATTACAATAGAAGGACATGGATTTATTTCCTTAAAAGCAAGACACATGTTTTCAGTCGGTTCAAGGAATTTAAAGCTCTCGTAGAGAAGAAAACTAGTAAAAGAATTAAGTGTGTGAGAACTGACAATGGTGGTGAGTTTTGTTCGACAGAGTTTGAACAGTTCTATAAAGAACAAGGGATCGAGAGGCATAAGACAAATCCTTATACCCCACAGTAAAATGGAGTTGCAGAAAGAATGAACATGACATTGATGGAGAAGGCTAGGAGTATGCTTAGTGGAGTTGGCCTCGAACAAAGGTTTTGGGCTGAAGCTATGGCCATTGCTTGCTATTTGGTTAACAGATCTCCTACATCAGCTCTTGTTGGTGAGACACCCATGGAGGTGTGGTATGGTAAGAAGCCTTCAGTTAGACATCTTTGTGTTTTTGGTTGTGAAGATTATGCACATGTGCCTAAGGAGAGAAGATCTAAGTTGGAAAACAAGGCTGTAAAATGTATCTTCATCGGCTACAGTGTTGGTGTGAAAGGATACAAGCTTTGGGATCCTGTGTTTGGTAAGGTGTTGTATAGAAGAAATGTTATTTTTAGAGAGCTAACACCTTCTCCTATTGTGCTGCAGGCATATGAAAAAGAAATGAAAGAAGATGTTGTTCAGTTGCCTCCTACTCCTGAGAAGAATGAACATAGACACCATGATGGATCTGATGATGAGGAGAGCTCTAGAAGCTCTCAAAATTCAGAAGAAGAGGTAGAACAATCTCAACCTTAGCCCTTGAGGAGATCCACAAGAGAAAGAAAGAAACCAGAGAGGTTTGGATTTTCTATGTTAGATTCCAGTTCTGCTTATGCCTTGATTACAAACACTGATGAGCCTAGATCTGTGAAAGAGGCTATAGGTATGGAAGATGCAAGTTCCTGGATTGAGGCCATGGATGATGAGATGGCTTCATTGGAGAAGAACAAAAATTGGGACCTAGTACCTTTGCCTAAAGGATGGAAACCTGTTGGAAGCAAATGGGTGTTTAAGAAGAAATTATGTGCATATGGAAGTGTTGAGAGGTACAAGGCCAGATTGGTTGCAAAGGGGTATTCATAGGTGGAGGGAATTGATTATGGTGAAATATTCTCTCCTGTTGCAAAGCTTACATCCATTAGATTTCTGTTATCTCAAGTAGCATCGTATGATTTAGAGGTAGAACAGATGGATGTGAAGACAACTTTCCTTCATGGTGATTTGGAGGAAGAGATCTATATGTCACATCCTGAGCACTATATTCAGAAAGGTAAAGAGTCTTTGGTTTGTAGATTAAAGAAGTCTCTGTATGGTTTGAAACAATCTCCTAGGATGTGGTACCTTAAATTTGATGCCTTTGTGTTTTTTATTGGTTTTCTGAGATCGAAATCAGATCATTGTGTTTATTTCAAAGTTGACAATGATTGCCTTCTTATTATTGCATTATATGTTGATGATATGTTGTTGATTGGGAAGGGTATGGGTATGATTTCTAATTTGAAGTCTCAGTTGTTAGTACAGTTTGAGATGAAAGATGTAGGGGTAGCCAGGTATATTTTGGGAATGTAAATCAGCAGAGATAGATCTAATAGAAAACTTTGGTTGAGTCAGAGTAAGTATGTGAAGTATATTTTGGACAGGTTTAGCATGGCAGATTGCAAACCATTATGTGTTCTTGTTTCTATGGGAACAAAGTTATCTGTGGATGATTGTCCAAAATATCCTAGTGAGGTGGAGGACATGAGAAAAGTACCTTATACGAGTGCAGTTGGCAGCCTTATGTATGCTATGGTCTATACTAGACCAGACATTGCCCAAGCAATGGGAGTCCTGAGTCGGTTTATGGCTAAACCTTGATGGGTACATTGGGATGCAGTTAAGAGAGTGTTCAGATATTTGAAGGGTACATCAGAGTATGCCATATGCTATCATGGAAACTCTTCTGGAGCTCCACATTCAGTTTGTATTTGTGGGTTTGTGGATTCAGATTGGGCAGCTGACATTGACAGCAGGAGATCCACCAGTGCCTATGTGTTCACTATGTTTGGTGGTGCCATCAGTTGGATGAGTAAGCGATAACCTGTGGTCACTTTGTCCACGACAGAAGCAGAGTACATGGCAGCTACTCATTCTTGTAAGGAAGCCATTTGGCTTAAGAGACTGTGTTCGGATGTTGGTGGTTGATGCAGGACATATTACAATTTGTTGCGACAGTCAGAGTGCTATTTGCCTTGCAAAGAATCTAACTTTCCATGCCATAACCAAGCAGATTGATGTGCGGTTTCACTTTGTGAGAGATATGGTAGAGGATGGAAAGGTAAGTTTGGAGAAGGTAGATACAGTAAAGAATGTTGCGGATGCATTGACAAAACCTGTGGGCACAGAGAAGTTCAGATGGCATTCGAAGTCTATGGGCCTCTCGGGCAGTTAAATCCTATTATTTCCTTTGGCTCTTACAAGGTGTTCGACAAGTGGGATAATGTTAGGAATAAGGTGTCTCAACCTTGTATATTTTCTTACATATGATTTTTTTTTTTTATAATTAATTGCTTGCAAATAATGTATTTAAGTTTGATATTCGTTCTGTCATTTAGTTGAGTGGACATGTTGTGTTTTCACTCCACTTGGAAGATGACAAGAATGATCAAACTTGGTCTAGGTGGATCTAGGCATCCCTTTTCTGTGGTAGAGGTTATTTTCCAAATGTCGGCACTGTGGACAATGTGTAAGGTAATCATGACTGAAACAGTTATGACAGATTCCTATGACGGTCATTAATATTTGTAAGAGCTAATTGTGAAAGATTCGATGACGGGTGAAGACATGGAAGACATGTGGCAACTGATCATGTTGAGTACTGTACACTCTTCTGAAACCATGGGGTTCGGGGCATCGCCCTAAAAAATGGTAAAACCCTAATATGGCTGTCTTTTGGAAGTTGCCCTAAAAAGGGAAGCACATGATATAAGCATTTTTTAGGGTTGCGAATTAGAAGAGAAGTTAGTGTATTGTTGGTATGTTGTTATGCTGCCAGATTTGTCTTCAAGTGTCGATTATCTCCTGGAAGAACTTGCATTGCAAGTGTATTGTAAACAGTACTAGTTTTGATTAATACATTGTTCAGGTTTTGGAGTGCTGGGGTTTTTTACCGAAAGGGTTTCCCCAGGGTAAATCATTGTGTCATTCTCATTTTTATATGTATGCATGTTATTGTATTATCATTCTATAATTGATAAGGGTTAAATCTGAATTTGCATGATCCTCTTCTCGGGAGTTTAGCGTAGGGAACTATTTTCCGCACACTTAGTTTCCTTTCAGTTTTCATACTCAGATAGATGGATCTCATATGGAAATTGCAGAGCATCTTGTTGTGGATGATGAGATTGCTGAGGATGGTGGTAAGGGCATTGATGTTGATTTTTTTTCTAATCGGTATGAGGTTGTGGATGAGATTTGTGAATATGGTGCACATCTTCATATGTTGCTTATTGATAAGATTGAGTGGTTTGATGAGGTTATTGTTGATGATGGTGATGTTGGAGAGTTACAGACTAACTTGGTTCGGTTGACTGTGCTATTGTGGAGGTTATTGTGGTTCTTAACTTTGAGGATGTGGAGACTGATGGTTAAGATGAGGTGGTGGGTTCCTAATTTGCTTCTGGAGTCTAAGTGTGGGACACACTGCTTTTGTTACCCTGGGTGTCTGATGCAGGGGCAACTGAGGTTCTTGGAAAATCTATTTTGGTCATATTTTTGGTTGCTTTGGAACTCGGTTGAAGGATGGAGTTCTCGGTTGGAGTACTCAGTTGAAGGTTGCTCAGTCACTGTTGTTGGTTCAGTGGCTGGTTGCTCGGTCTCAGTGTTAAGATGCTCAATAATTGTGGCGGGTGCTCGGTTGGAGGTGTTGGCTCACCGATGGCCTCGGTTACTTGTGTTGGTTCTGCTTCACTGATGGGACTCGGTTGCTGGCAGTGGCTCGGTGTCACCAACGGGTCTCGGTGTCTGTTGTTGTTGCTCGATAGTTTCACCGAGTGGGTGTCTGTTGCTTGGTGGTTTGTTTCACTGAATGGGTTTGATTGCTTGGATCTATTGGCTGACTTATGCATTTAATTTGGGTCGCGACATTTATGGTGGATCTCTCTTTGGAGATTGTGTGGACCTAAATCTGGTGAAGAACACATTGGGTGTTGTGTTCTTGGTGCCGACTTGTTTTTGTGATTTATTTCTTTTGTAATGTCAACTTGTGGCAAAGTTGTATAATAAAGAGGGTTGGGTAGAGTGTTGGTAGGTAGTAGATCAGATGGGTGAGAAGATCTGATGTAAGGTCTGCAGATCTAAATTGGTGGAAGATACCTTGGAGGGCTAATAGTATGTTGGCTTAGGAATCAAGAAGATTACTTGTTGGCTTGCGAGCACAAGTTTAGATTCTATCTTGGTGTTCCTACCAAATTGTTGTGTGGTGTGCCATAGATCTGGGCTAGTTAAGGAGGTGATCTGAAACTTGCAGAAGATCTCGGTGGTAGATCTTATTGTGTTTACATTTGTATTTGGCCGAAACTAGGAAGGCCTTACAACCTGACATGTTAAGTGTAATTGAATATGAAAATGAATGAATTGATATGAGTTACCATATCTTGTGTTGTGTTGTTTCCACTGCATCAAGAAACTACCCACAACAAATCTAATAAGAAGATCACAAATAGATAATAACTAAATCTTGACATATAGACATTATTTATTTTAACTTTAATTTGATAATTTTAAAAACTAGTTCTTTCTTATTTTAGTAAGAACTATTTTTAACATGAAATTTAATTTATTTATAGTATGTTTATTATTGAATAATGATATTGCTAATAAAATATTTAATGTGTCAAATATAAATTAAGACATATTTGTTAAAACATATATTATTATAATATTTTATCATTATTTGAATAGAAATCTTAGTATAATTATAATTTTTTGACTACATGCTTTAAAGATATTGAATATCTATATTTACTTTTACTTGATTCTAATGTGTAATAAACTAGAGTAAAAATACAAATTTTTGACTACATTCTTTATAAACTATACAGCTTCACTAATAAAGTCTTTATAAACCATACAACTTTACTAATAAACCAAAAACATCACTTTAATATAGAATGCTATTTTTTAATGCTTTTAGTTGTACGGTGAAACATGGGAAAAAACAATTATAAGACCATTTTTCATCTTTTGCTAGTTGAGAAGCTTTGACAAAGTAGACATATTATTAAAGTTCCAAAGTAAAGCTTTTTCATAATCTTATTGCTTATTGACACATACAAACAAGCCCACCAAAAGCTCTAGGACAAAGCTATAAAGGATGCTCTCAAGATTGCATTGACCAAAACTAAACAGTTAGCTAAAAATAGTGGACTCCTCATTATGTGATGTTGATCTTTTTCTCCCAACTTATACAAATGGATGAATCCACCAAATTTGTTGTGTCCATGAACACTTTTCAATCAATGATGTGTCATTATGAATGAATTGATGAGTATATTTTTGTGCTTATTATTTTGGCATATGCAGTCATCATGTTTCAGGAATGTCCTAAGGTCCACATATTTTAATACTCTACATTATTGAATTGCTGGTGTAAGCCCTAATATATATGTTCTGTTATATATTATATTCCGATTCATGGAAGCATCTTTTTCTTTTTGTTCTCAAATGAATTGCAAGAGACAAGCATGGGTATTTTTCTAATCAAATCTCTATCTTTTGACTGAAATTTGATATGCATCTAGTGCTTTTAGATTCTACACAAATGTAATTTATGATCCCATTGAATTCTTGATTTTTTTTGATTGCATAAGAACAGTATGTTGTCTGGCACATAATCATGTTTTATTGTTAATAATCTCATTTTAATGATATTTTCTATGGTTGGTAGGCGCTGATAGATATGGCTCCACATTCTATGGTAAAAAGTAAGAACCCAAGTGACTTACTAGCAGAACAGCCTACATTGACAGGATGTAATGTATCCAAGTCTATAATTATATTATCTTATAATTATATTACATTGCATAATACTGATTGTACAAGTCGAGATAAAAGCTAATTCAAAACCCTCTTCTAATTCATAGCTTTGTTTTAATACATGTATCTAATTAATAACATTTTTTAAAGATTCTTCAATTAAGTCAAAACATTTGAATTTAAGATCAGGACTATAGTGATAATATGTATTGTATGAATAGAGTTCAATGAATAGGAGAAGAGCAAGCCAATGTAGCTAACTTAGCACACCCTAAGTTCTTAAATGGTACATAGAATTTCAACAATTTCATTTTGCTTGTATTTGTATGCAACTTAACTTCTCATAGCTATTGTTCTAGCTTCTTGGTAGTAAAGACCAACCATGTGGGATCCGTTATGCACATAAGGGTCAAAAAAAAATTGCACAACTGATCCAATACTTATGTACAAATACCCCAATAATCGTGTACTACTGGTACCAATACAGTTGCACAATTGATCTAATTACTAACTTTTTATTCTAAAAAATAAGCAGCTATAGATCCAATAGATAATTTTTTAACAAACTTTTAATTAACAAAATTATATGAATAATAATTGAAACATAGATCATACCTAATACTCTTCTTTACCTATCTTATTATTTTTCTCAAAGACTTAAAGAAAGTATTAGGTACTATGACAGTAGACTATTTTTTCTCAAGACTTGAAAGTATTAGGTACTATGCCAGTAAAGTAAATTCTACTCAGATCACATGCCTTTGTCTGATTGCTTCATTTTGGCTAATAATATTGAGGATTTTCCCTTTAGATTATATTCCCATTGACATCCTTTTTAAGGAAGAACATTAAGACAGGTTCTGTTCAGTACAGGCACAATGGTGCATATTATGCAATCATTCTATCGCATAATGATATGTCTATGGTTTCTTCATGGTGAAGAATTAGGTTCTCTTACTTTTGGAATTTTACACTGTAGACACTCCTTAAAATTTTTTGTCATTTCTTTTTCTCAAAAACTTTGGATGCCTGTCATGACAGACATTATCTGCCGACTGATGTTGTATAGTGCAATGAATTTTTGTGGGCTTCTGATATAGTGACTGTGGAATTTCCCTTATGAATTCTAGCCATATTTTGTATTAGTTAGAGGGATAGACACTGTTTTCTTTCCTTTCTGATTGTCCTAGAGATAGAGGTAAATATCTAAAGAGGCATTGGAAGCAATGGTGTGTACTTTTTAAATATCGGGGAAGTGGAATCAGTAAAGCACTTTATTTTAGAATGTGATGCTTTTAAAGACATTAGAGACAAGTATGCCAACTTAATGACAGTTGTTTCTTCACACAGTTTATTCAGTATGGAGACAATTGAGGTGGTGGGGATGCTTATCACCTCATTGAATAAGAAGCAGACTGAAATGCAGAAGATCATTTTATCAAAACTAATTGTCCTATTGGTTTCAAGTTCGACTCTGAGGCTCGGATTCACCTGATGAACGTAGTTTACAGACGACTGCGTATATCCCCAAAAGATTAGTCTCACACCAGCTCGCCCCTCCCTAAACCCAGACTTAGCAGTATGCAAGATCAAGATAAAGACAAGTTGAGCGCTGGACTGGGTTGTAGTGATACTCCTGATACAACTCAAAAAAAGTTTCTATCCATCTATCTAGCACATAATTGACTGCATATATGATTTGCACTGTTGCTTCTACAAGCTTTCATAATGGATTTGGTGCTAAATTTCCCCTAAAAAGTCTATATTGACATTCCTATCCACTTTGCTACTTGCTAACAGTACTCTCATCCATAGTTGAAAAAGTCGTCTGGGCAAAAATTCGGCTGGCCCAATTTTTTTGAAAAACTCGGACTCGACAATAAATCGACACTTTTATCGAACATTTAAAAATATATAATTTCTTAAAATATTCTTTAAAAAACACACATATGCGCCAAATTTGTGTACATTTCTACACGACTTGGTCTGCAGTTGCACACTAAAAAAAACAAGTATGGAATACCTATTCGTGACCTTTTTATTGCTTTACAACTTAAAACAAAATCCTAAATGTTTAAAAAACATTTGTTTTTAACTGCAAAGTTTTAAGCACCAATTTTTTTCAATAAATCACGATTTTATCGGAAAAAAATCGCCCCGCAAAATTGAAAATATCACTGCGATATTATCGTTTCCTCCATTGCATCGCGATATTATCGCCATATCCGCAATATTATCAACCATGGTCTCATCAATGGCTATAGAGCTAGTATGGCAAATCAGAGTGGATGACATTGACAACTAAGGATTGATGGGAGAGATTTGCTATTTGGATTGGAAAATCTATTGATTATGGTAGGATGCTTTTGACTTCCAATCCACAGGAGAAAGCTAGAAGAATCATATTCTTGAGGAAAGCAATTTATGTAGTGGGTACAAGTACACCCATTAACTTGTGTCCCACAAATTGAGGTGGAATTGTGTCTTTAACATATTGAAAAAGTAGTATGTCACTTTAACTCATGCCATTACTGTTTTCGCCAAAAAAATCCTTGAGCCATATTCTGTCATGTCAATGTCACCTGAAAATACTGCCCTCAATCATATTGTTCAACATGCTCTACATGCTCTGTATATATATAATGACTACTTTTGACATTGTGTGGGACAAATTGGTCTACAGATCCTAAATACATATATATATATATATATTTTCTTTACATGACTGTTGTAGCTTCTTCCTATGTTGTGGGATTTGCATGATGGCCATTTTTTACTGTACACCCACTTTCCAGCTTACCACTAAATCATCATGGCCTGCTTAACTGTTGATGGTCTTTTAACATAGTGTTCGGTGTGATGAGACAGCTGAATCTTCTTTTCGTGAATGCCAATGATTCTTTTTGCCTTTCATTTGATTGTAAGGCACTCTATGAATTTTGTGTCCACTCAAGAATGAGACTAAAAGTGAGGTTTGTACATTAAATTAAAAAACATGGCAGTTCAAGTTTGCTATCGACGGATAAAATATCCCAAGCTGCTGGTTGAAGACATAAAATTCATAGAATAAATCCTGTTGTGTACTTCGCCTTCTGTTGAATGTCTCGGGTACTGCTCTTTATCTCTGTACTAGGTTTTGATTGAATCTTCACATAAAAATCTCATAGTTTTGTTTAGTTTGAGAAGGATGTAATTCATATATTATTTTTTGGGAGTCTCATAATTTTTTAATGCTACAAACCTTGAGGATCTTGATGTATTGGAATTTGGAAAATAATGTTATAGGTTAATTTAAATTAATCTAATAAAATGTATGTATATGAGTATAAATTAGTTTAAGATTATAAAAGTAAAACATTTGAAAAGCGTAATGTTACTAGGAATTGAATTTGGTGGAGAGTGATATTTAGTTTGATAATAAGATGATTTCAAATAGATAACATTTTAGAATTTGTCTAATATTTATTACTAATTAAAAGAGAAAAATAAAGTAAAGTAAATATTAACTAAATAATAAAACATAAGACATGTCAACAACACACCACAATATAGAGGACCTACATCAGCTATAGGGCACAATGAACACAAACTAACAAGGAGGAGAACACCCCAATCCCTAAATATTGGTAGTTGCTTCCCATTCTTCTAAAAGCTATCACAAATATTCTTAAGCGGGTCAATGTCACCACTAGAGTCACTAATAGAAAAAAATCATCTTCTTTCTTCCTTTTTCCCTAGTCAACTCCTCTTCAAGGATTTTCATGTGTGAGGTTGTACATTTCAAACATTGTTTGCTCAAATTCATAACATTATTGATAGAACCCTCCAGTTCTCTAATTTTTTTTTATAATAATGAGACCTTTTTATGGTATAGAACAATTATCATTTTGTGATTGAAATAAAATAGGGTGCAAGCATATTGTTTATTATTGATTTTCTCAAACACCATCCTCATATTGTCTTTACTAATAGCATTGGTTTGATTTAAAATTCTCATTTCTTAGGGGCTTTATCCTACTCTTTTTCTACTTCTAAAGGAGGTGCTTCACAGTAACCTTGGACTTATTATCATGTCCATAAGAATAACCTCATCAATTTGGGGATCGAAATTTGATTTGAGTTTATGACCAACAAGGCAATTCTATGAACTACAATATCCTCTCTAGTTCTCTTTATATGGTCCTCACTTTTGGTACTCACATTATCCAAATTGACTTTTTTTTAACCTTTTTGTCATTGTCACCCTTCCCCATTATACCAAAGTGTAAAAGATGGCTAGGCCTCATATCAGAGTCATACTCTTGGCTCTTAAATATGATAATAGAATGAGTTTCCTTAAGGCCCCATTTGGTTGAGGAAAATTAGAATTTGACTCCAAACCTGATTATCTCAAAATAAGGTTTTGAAATTCTGGTTTTGTGTATTCAGAAGATAGTTTGGACCATTTGGTTGACTCGGAAGATGACTGAGATAATCCATCTTCTGCGTTTGGTTTCCAATTTTAAAATTAGAATTGGAACTGAGAAATCGTGAGACCATTTCTCATCCATGTGTGGTGCAGACCCATCAATGAATTTGGCTTTACACCCTACCAGTTGCATTTTCTTGAAGAATTGAAAACCATCAACAAACCTATTTTGTGCATTACCTATAATGCATTTGCTTGGGAGTTTGTGAGACCGCACACAAATCATTAGCCATTCCTGCAACCATTGCGGCTATGCTTTTATGTGTGTTTATATGCAGTCCATGGCCCTTGAGGGAGCTGTCAACAACTTACATACCTTGCTTGTGCTGCCACACTCTGCTTTTGGTGCGTACCCTACAAAATGCACTTCACATGCCTTGGTTATACATTGATACTTTGCAAACATATCTATTAGAATATTTCATTCATAATATCTTTCAAAAATTCCTAAACCATTGTGCTTTGGTGGATGCATATAGTCCGTTCACAATCTCTATTTTGGCGCAAGTAGAGTCAATGCATCCCGTCAGACCATAATCTTTTGAAAAAACTTTGTAAAATGACTCATAGACCCAATCCATGACTGCCATTTTAATGCTGGTATTCTAATTGATCACCTAGCTCTAGATGAGATTCTAAGTGATTAAACAGACCCAATGACCAATTAAACAGGGCTCACAAAAACCCAAAACCTAGAAGATGATTTCAAATTCCACCAATTGGGTGGAAAGATAGTGCTGCCAATTTTGGTGCCTAAACCAGATTTTGATCTCCGAAACCCAAATTGCAGTTTAGCATCCCAAAAAATAGATTTGGTAAAAAAGCAGAAGTTTTGCACCTAATTCCGTCTCAATTCCACTAACCAAATGAGGCCTAATAGATAGGTGTCTTCGGATAAGCACTTGGAAGGTTTTCTATTACATTTATTATTTCCTAGCTAAAACTTAGAGTTTTTGGAAGAAGAGAAAATCTTAGGCACAACCTTGGGAGCAATCTTAAGACCATTCATTTTTTTCCCTTCCAAGTGATGTTAGGGTTTTTCAAATTTGGTTGGTAACTAACACTAAGGACTAAGAAATCATTTAGGAAAAAAAGTGGTAGAGGCGATAAATGAGGCCTTGATATAGAGGTACACGTGTTTTGTTGCACTTGCCTCATTGATATAAGTTTTACTAAAAGACAAGAGATGGAACAAAAAACTTACATGCATATTATGGTGAAGGTGTCAGCTTAACAAAGGAAAAAAATACGTGTAAACACATTGAAAATATCCTTCTAAAGTATAATATAAGTGATTAAGTATAAATGCATTTCATTCATCCTCTCTATTCAACACATTTTAATGTTTAGTAAGTTGTTTATCGTCAATGAGAAAGAAATTGATGAAATCCTTCACCTTTTCCCCCATTTGTCTCACTCTCATCCCATCAATATCTAAGCTAGTAGCACCAATAATCCCTTCAATGAATTAAAACTTTATGTTTCCAAATTTAATCTTATCTTTTTTTCATGTCTATACAAATTAGATAGAAAATATGGGATTAAAGCTTTAGATAGATTTAAGTTTTAGCATCCCCCTTACAACAAAAAAGGACACGTATATCTTGGTTTGTTTGATGTTCACATAGAATGACATATTAGTTCTCACTTTATCTCCTCTCATGGTGAAAATAATAGTAGAAGCAACTTTAAGGAACAAGGCTTATCATGAACCAAATGAAAATGAGAAAACTATAAAGGTAAATAATAAATACAACTATCTTTTCAATGAAGAGAAAAAATATTTTCTAGATATTGTTTCCACCTTGTCTCATCATTTTGAGATGCAGTCAAGGGTGGAAAAACCTCAAGGAAATTGGTCCAACCCTTGCAGCCAACATAACACAACGGAAGCAACAAGACAAAATTGGTAAAAATGAAAGATTTAGCCTTTTATTATCATCAAAAAATCATTTAAAACAAATTTGCAACATGTTGTTTCAACTGCTAGTCATACATGCCAAGCACACATGCCTGATTACACTCAAAACCCTCACAATTCCTAGCCAAGATAAGCTAAATAATCTTATGAGATCACCATGTTGTTAGTAATAACTGAGAGCAGGGGGGGTGAATCAGTGGCTTCAAATTATCCTTTAAACTTTAACCACCAATAAATACACCTCAGATGATTAAGTCCCTACAAGATGCATGCCTTGAAATACTAATAATGATTTAACTGCCTGTCAGTTTACCTTCCTTATTCTCCTTGATAACTGATAAGCAGTAAAACTATTTACCGATACTCAGTAAATATGCAGAGTATACCAAACAATCCATAAATGCTTATGTGAAATGTAAAACAATAAACTAATAAGCCATACACACATAACACATGGATTTTAACATGAAAACCCTGTTAAGGGAAAAACCACTGGGACCGGTACCCCAAATTTTCATTCTTCTGAAGTGAGCCCTATTAGGAACCAACCCTGTTAAAGGTTACAAACACACTGTTAGGTGTGACCTTGTTAGAGGATTTTAATATGAGTCTATCACTTGATATCTGACATGTATATGCTACCAATATTGACCAACCTATATGGGCACAATAGGTATCTGGCATATCTAGTGCTACCTAACTACATCAGCCTCCTTCTTAGACTGTTTGTTGGTATCGGGCACTCAATGCTATCTTCATGATAAAAAATTTTGCAATCTATTAGGATATACCTCAATTATAGAAGACGGTTAAGTCCTACTCTGTTAAGAGACTTATTGCTTCAATGGTTAAACTGAAACACAATGACCTGTTTCTAATGCAACTTGAATTGTAGATTTTCAGATCTATTTAAGTACATTACCTCTCTGATCAATGTATCAATTCAATTCTTTGTGCTCCACACTTTCTGCTTTGTGATGTTGTGCTTCACTATTCATCAATGTCTACAAAATTCTTTAGCTCTCCTTCAGCTTGATTGATCAGGACTATATGAATTTATCCTTCATTAGTTTCTCTTCAGCATCCTCTTTTTATTCACTCCCCTTCCCGTGTATGTGATTGCTTGTGGAAATGAATTATGCTTGTCTCTTATATAGACATGATATTCCTTAATTCTTGATTCTTGGCGTGAAAAAAAATCCAGCCAATCTGATTTACAACTTTAACTCCTGATTTATCTCATAGTTATTTTCTTGCCAACTGTACAAATCTTCTTTAAATCAATTACTTAACTCTGGTCGAATAAAACCAATAAAACAACCAGTTAAGTCTATCCTTAAGCTCTGCCAGCTAGATATTTTGTCATTTTTTGAACTCTCTATTCTGTCAGTCAACTCTGCAGTTAGTCGTCAATGACAACTGCCAGTTCCATCGGTGTGACTCTAGTCAGCTTTAGGATCTCTGTCCGTCAGGCATCATTCGATTTTTCTCGTCGGGCAACTCTGTTTTCAGCTCGTCGGGCATCCTATGATTTTGCTTCATCGGGAAACACTATCTTCTGCTCGTCGGGTATCACTATGACTTTTGTTCTTTGCCTTTACCGATGGTGTGCACTCTGTCGGTGTCATCTGTCACTTAGTGAATACTTGACTTTTATGCATTGCTGAAAGCATAATCTCTGTTCTATTGATTCTTTGAAGTCTTTGGCATTATGTACATGACCGTACAGATGATATCAAGTTGACATCAATGACAATACAAACCATTAACTATATTAATGTCTTGCATCATCTTCAACTTAACATTAGCAAACATTCAATCAGTTACATGTCATCAATCTCTCCCTTTGGCATTGATGGCAACATACTATATTATCACACTATACTATTTCTAATACAATATGAAATACAATTGTTGAGATTCATCAAATTACCAAACACTTTATTTGGATAACCGATAAAAATGTCTGACCGCTGGTAAGCTCTGTGTTAGCTTAGATTTGATTCTTCCAGCTTTCTGTGTTTCTTGTACTGATGTGTTGTGTTCTCTTTTTGTGTCAATTTCTCTCTTTTGTTTGTTCTTCTTCTTTGATGTCTCTATCTTTTGTCAGCAGCTTTCCCTTTTCATATGATTCCTTCATACAAATTCTCTCCCTATGGATATGATCTCTCCCTGTTTGCAGTAATCTGATAATGAATAATTTCTTGTGATAATATGGATACATTCTCTCCCTTTGACAACAATGCCAAACAAATATTTTACAAATATCTGAATTCATTTCAAACAATTATTTTCTTCTATCCATAATATATTCCTTGAATTTCCCTTATCCATCAACAATACAACAATATGCTCTGGTGCTCGGTTCTAATATATACCTTTCTGTATATAGATGTAGCTTTGAAGCTCATCTTTTTGCTTGCATCAACATGAATGATATTCTGATAATATATAGGCTGATGCAGCCTTTAGTCCTTTACTGACTTGTAGATAAGGGTTTGACCCGTAGTCTCTTTCTCAAGTACTCAAATGTATCCTTGGGCAGTGGCTTGGTGAAGATATCAGCCAATTGTTCTTTTGATTGCACATACTCAAGTATCACCTCTTTTTCTTGAACCTGTTCTCTTAAATAATGATACTTGATTGCAATGTGTTTAGTCTTTGCATGCATGACTAGAATCTTGGAAATATTTATTGCACTAGTGTTATCATAATAGATAATCACTAGTTCTGAGATCTTCATATGCATATCTTCCAGCAACTGTTTGATCCATGCAATATTTGAGCAATTTGCAGCAACAGTAACATATTCTACTTCTGCAGTAGACTAAGAGATGCATCCTTGCTTCTTGCTAATCCATGTGACAAGTCTGTCACCCATAAAGAATGCTCCTCCAGTTGTGCTCTTCCGGTCATCAAGATTTCCAGCCCAATCAGCGTCGGTAAACACTTTTAGTTCAAATTTTCCTTATCTTCTATACCATAAGCCAAATTCCTCAGTATTCATCAGATATCTTAGAATTATTTTCATAGCAGTCATATGTGATTCCCTGGGGTTAGCAGAAAATCTAGCAACAATTCCTACTACATGTGCGATATTTGGTCTAGAGTGTACAACATACATGAGTTTTCCTATCATTGATCTATACAAATTATGATTTACCTCTGTTGTCTTGTCTTCCTTTGTTAATTTGCATCCAGTAGCCATCAGTGTTCCAACAGGTTTGGAATCTTCCATCTTGAATATTTTCAGGACCTCTTTGATGTATTTGGACTGTGTAATGAAAATACCTTCACTTTGTTGAATGATCCATAGACCAAGAAATAACTTGATCTCTCCAAACATAGACATCTCAAACTCTTTTCTCATCTCATCAACAAATGATTTGCATAGCATATCATTGCCTCCAAATATGATGTCATCAACAAATATTTTAGCAATCAAAGTGTTAGCATCAGTATCTCTTTCAAATAAAGATTACTATTTTCACTAGTCCTTATGAATCCAATACTTATTAGATAGGAATGAAGTCATTCATACCAGGTTCTAGGAGCCTGTTTTAATCCATACAAGGCTTTGTGAAGTCTACATACCATGTTCCTCTTGTCTAGATCTACAAACTCTTCTAGTTGTTCAATGTATACCTCTTCTTCAAGTATTCCATTTAGGAATGCTGACTTGACATCCATTTGATATACTTTGAATCCTTTGTATACAGCATAAGCAAGTAGTATTCTTACTCCTTCTAGCCTAGAAGCGGGTGCAAAGGTTTCTCCATAGTCTATACCTTCTTCTTGTGCATACCCCTTGCATACTAGTCTTTCTTTGTTTCTTGTGACTTCTCCATTCTCGTTCAGCTTGTTCTTGAATATCCATTTTGTACCAATGACATTCTTGTCATCTGGTCTTGGCACAAGTGACCATGTTTTGTTCTTCTGAATTTTCTCAATCTCATCATTCATAGCACTTATCCATTCTTCATTATCTAGTGCAGCATTGACAGATTTTGGGTCAAACTCACAAATTAAACAATTTGAGTTTAAAGACTTACTTCTTGTTCTTGTACCAGATTTCTTATCTCCTATGATCTAGTCCTCTGGGTGGTTCCTTCTTACACATCTTGCAAGTATAGGTACAACTCTTTGTGTATTAGCTTTATCTTCATTACCTTGCACATTATCTTGATCATTTTCCTGACCGTCGGTAACAACATTCTGACCGTCAGTTGCAACATTCTGTTGTTTTGGATTTAAGCATTGTTGCTCAGGTAGAGTTATGGGTTCTTCACAATATACAAACTTGTTGTAGTCTTTTGGCTCTTTTGTGCTTTGCAGCTCATTCTTTTCTGCAAATTCATCAGTCTTCACATTTGCACTTTCAACTATTTTGTTAGAAGCCTTGATTAGACATTTAAAAGATTTACTCTTGGTAGAATACACTAGAAAAATACCTTCATCACTTTTGGTGTCAAGCTTTCCATTTCTACCATCCTTTAAGACATAACATTGACTACCAAATATTTTGAAGTAACTTACATTGGGTGTTTTACCATACCATAGCTCATAAGGTGTCTTCTTTGTGTCCTTCTTTAGTTGTACTATGTTAAGTGTATAAACAACAGTGCTGACAGCTTCCCTCCAGAAGATTTGGGTGATGTCCTTTTCTATCATCAGTGTTCTTGCACAATCAACTATTGATATGTTCCTTCTCTCAGCAATCCCTTTTTGTTGTGGTGTTCTTGGTGCAGAAACCTGTCTTTTTATACCATGCTCATTACAAAAATTAGTGAATTCATCTGCTATAAATTCTCCTCCTCTATCTGATCTCAAACATTTTAGATCCTTACCACTTTGTTTTTCTACCATTGCCTTATACCATTTAAACATCTTGAATGCTTCAGATTTTTCCTTTAAAAACATGACTGTCATCATTCTAGAGTAATCATCAACAAAGAGAATAAAATATCTATCTCCATAATAGCTCTTTGTCCTCA
>MU224929.1:2381204-2402577 GCA_018584345.1 Thuja plicata
GGGGGGGTTAATCATTATCCTTTAAACTTTAACCACCAATCAATACACCTCAGATTATTAAGTCCCTACAAGATGTATGCCTTGAAATAGTAATAATGATTTAACTGTCTGTCGATTTACCTTGTTTGTCCTTATTCTAATTGATAACCGATAAGCAATAAAACTATTTTTTGATACTCAGTAAATATGTAGAGTATACCAATCAATCCAGAAATGCTTATGTGAAATGTAAAACAATAAAGTAATAAGCCATACACACATAACACATGAATTTTAATGTGGAAACCCTGTTAAGGGAAAAACCACTGGGACTGGTACCCCAAATTTTCACTCGTTTGAAGTGAGCCCTGTTAGGAGCCAACCCTGTCAAAGGTTACAAATGCACTGTTAGGTGTGACCTTGTTAGAGGATTTTAATATTATTCTATCACTTGATATCTGACATGTATATGCTACCAATATTGATCAACCTCTATGGGCACAACAGGTATCTGGCATATTTGGTGCTACCTAACTACATCAGCCTCCTTCTTAGACTATGTGTTAGTATCGGGCACTCAATGCTATCTTCATGATAAAATTTTTGGCAATCTGTTAGGATATACCTCAATTATAGAAGATGGTTAAGTCCTACTCTGTTAAGAGACTTAATGCTTCAATGGTTAAACTGAAACACAATGACCTGTTTCTAATGCAACTTGAATTGCATATTTTCAGATCTATTTAAGTACATTACCTCTCTGATCAATGTATCAATTCAATTCTTTGTGCTCCACACTTTCTGCTCTGTGATGTTGTGCTTCACTGTTCATCGATGTCTACAGAATTCTTTAGCTCTCCTTTAGCTTGATTAATCAGGACTATATGAAGTTATCCTTCATCATTTTCTCTTCAGCATCCTCTTTTTATTCACTCCCCTTCCTGTGTATGTGATTGCTTGCTAAAATGAATTATGCTTGTCTCTTATATAGACATGATATTCCTTAATTCTTGATTCTTGATTCTTGGCGTGAAAAACAATCTAGCCAATCTGATTTACAGCTTTAACTCCTAATTTATCTCGTAGTTATCTTCTTGCCAACTATACAAATCTTCTTTAAATCAATTACTTAACTCTGGTCGAATAAAACAAATAAAATAACCAGTTAAGTCTATCCTTAAGCTCTGCCAGCTAGATATTTTGTCATTTTCTGAACTCTTTGTTCTGTCGTTCAACTCTGAAGTTAGTCGTCGGTGACAACTGCCAGTTCTGTCAGTGTGACTCTAGTCACCTTCGGGATCTCCATCCATCGGGCATCATTGGATTTTTCTCATCGGGAAACTTTGTTTTCAGCTTGTCGAACATCTTGTGATTTTGCTTCGTCAGGCAACACTGTCTTCTGCTCGTCGGGTATCACTATGACTTTTGTTCTTTGCCTTTACTGATGGTGTGCACTCCGTCGGTGTCGTCAGTCACTTAGTGAATACTTGAATTTTATATATTACTGAAAGCATAATCTTTGTTCTATTGATTCTCTGAAGTCTTTGGCATTATGTACATGACTGTACAGATGGTATCAAGTTGACATCAATGACAAAACAAACCATTAACTGATTTAATGTCTTGCATCATCTTCAACTTAACATGATCAAACATTCAATCAGTTACATGTCATCACATGTCCCTTAGGAACAAGTCGATAAGCTTATAAAGCCATCGCAACATCTAGTCAGCCTAGAAAATACTAAATTTTTCAATAATTGAGAAAACATATTACAACCAAATAGGCCAGGGCCCAAAATCATCAGGTTCAACCTCCAATGTAAGAATTAAGAGATGAGATCATACAATAAATTTGGCCTCAAACATAAGAATGAGCTGGCACGATTGCACATGGAGATTCCCATTGGAAGATCAGAAAATGATCAGAAAATACAACGAATGGCCAAGAAAATGAAGAGCATGACACTCAAGAAAAGAATCTGCCAAAAATTATGTGCGATGAAATCAAATGTTGTGTGATCATAGGATAAGATCCAGGAAGAAGACAAGAACTAATGCAGGAGAATCCTGGGGTAGTTGGAAATCCTGTATCACCAAAAGATGTTTTGGTTTTTGTTAACAAGCTCGATTAGAGACCTGAGTTTCTTGGTCGTTTGGTGGCAGTTATCGGTTGGAAGATGTGTTGCTTCACTGACGGACTTGGTGACTAGGGTCGGTGGTGCTCGATGATGCTTTTCTTAGTGGTGTCTATTCAGTGGTGTTCATATCAGTTGTGCCTCTCATCGAGTGACTTGGTTTTGATGTTCTTGATCACCGATGGGTTTTTTTCTGATTGTTTGGGCTGTATGACGGGTGCATTTAATTTGGGTCACCGTTGGAGGTGTGAGGACCTAAATCTGGTTTGGTTCACTCTCCTATGCAAATTTAATGGCTATTGAAAGGTGACCGATGAAGAACACATTGGGTGTTGTGTTCTTGATGCCTACTTTTGTTTGGTTGATTTATTTAATTGTAAAGCTGACTTGTGGCTGTGTTGTATAAAAAGAGGGTTAAGGTAGAATAAAAAAAAGAGGGAAGTAGAGGAAGAGTGGATGTAAAAGGTTTGTGAATATGAACTAGGTGAAGGATACCTTGGAGGGCTAGTAGCTTGTTGGCTTATGAAACAAGAGGATTGCGCGAGCACAAGTTTAGATCTGTCCTGAGTTTTCCTGCCAGATTGCTGTCTGTTACAAGTCTGAGCTAGTTAAGGGGGTGATTTGAAGCTTGCCGAAGATCTTTGTGATAGATCTTAGTATATTTTCTGATGTATGTGGTCATAATTGAGAAGGTCTTATAGCTCAACATGCTACGAGTAAATGAATTTCTGACAACTTTATAAGTTAATTTTGATTATATCTTATTGTGTTGTGGTTTTTGTTGTTGTTCTTATTGTTGGCTGCAAGTCTGGACATCTCTTTTGAGATCTCTTTGGACTTGACTACATCAAGTGGTATTAGAGCGTGGTTGGATCTTTTTGTAGAAGTTTCAGATCTGAATTATGGAATTGTGGTGTTCCTATTGTGTTATTATGGGGTTGCATGGAGTGGATCCGACTTTCATCAGTGAAGGATTTGTACAAGGTGACTAGAAAGGAGATTGATTGCAATTTTTGGAGTTGGCCTTTTCAAAAACTTAGGACTTGTTGCACTTAGGGTTTTGGAGATGCCTCCTCGGAGACTAAACCCTAGGATGATTGGTCAGATGAAAGAGGATCTGTGCGATGAGATCTATAATGAGATGGTTGAATTGAGGAATGAAGTCATGGAGGGAATTAGAAATGTTGTTGCTGAATTGCAGAGAGGTCCTAGAACAAAAGATGCTTATGAAGAAGATGCTGAAAACTTTGAGGCTGCTGGATCTAGTGGGGATGACAGGGCCAATTGGATGGAGAGATCTGGTGAAGACACAATTGATCAGTTGTAGAGATCTAGTGCTTGGTTGGGTACAAGTTACTGAATGGAGCTTTCCAATTTCTCTGGTACATTGAGACCCGAGGATCTGATTAATTGGATTGGTGAGTTAGAAGACTACTTTGAGTTGGAAGACATTGGAGATCCACTTAGAGTGAGGTTGGCACAAACTAAGTTAAAGGGACATGTTTCTCTTTGGTGGAAATAATTTTAGAGAGACATAGAAGAACGTGAGATGAAGATCAATCGATGGAGGTTGATGATGGAAAAACTAAAAGCTAAGTTCATTCCTACCGACTATGAACTTGAGTTGTTTAAGAAGTTACAAAATCTAAAGCAGCAAGAGATGTCAGTGGAAGATTATACCGAGGAGTTCTACAAGTTGAATATTCAGTCTAGGCATAAAGAACTTTCTAAGGAGAAGGTGGCAAGGTATATTAATGGTGTAAGATTTAATATCCAGGATGATATTGGTATGTTGAAGATTGAATAAGTTGAGGATGCTTACCATTATGCCCTGAAGATAGAAACTAAGTTGAAGAGAAGACATCATGGTAATTCCCGAGGGAAAGAGAACCAAGAGAAGTCGGTAATGGATAAACTAAGATTTGAGGAGGAACCAAAACCTATTGAACCTAGGAGAAAGGAAGGTAGAGGTGTATTTAGAGGTACATGTTATAACTATGGTGAAGAAGAACATCGGTCATTTGAATGTCCCCATGCATATAAGAAGGTCGGTAGTCACCAAAATGTCATGGTGAATGAAGTTATAGAGAATGACCTGAGGTGGAAGGCGTGAGACTTTTTCTTAGGAGAACATTGCTTCCCATGAAACAAGCTGATTCTTGTTAGAGGATGAACTTTTTCAAGACTGTGTGTAAGTCTGGTGGTAAATGTTGTAATATGATTGTTGATGGAGGGAGTACCAATAACTTATTTTTTGAGGAGATGGTTTGGAAGCTTAGTTTGAGGAGGTTGAAACATCCTTATCCTTATAGGATAAGTTGGTTACAAGAAGATCATGCAATAGAAATGAAGGAGCAATGCATGGTAAGTTTTCACATTGGTTCATATAAGGATGAAGTATTATGTGACATTGTGGGGGGAGTTCTTTCCATGTTTTACTTGGGAGATATTGGTAGTATGATAGAGAGGCTATTCATGACTATAAGAGGAATTTATTTACTATCCTGAAAGATGGACATAAGTTTACTTTGATTCCTTTGAAGGATGAAGACAAAGGAAGGAAGAACTTGAGAATTGGTAGAATATCTGAGATGGGTGCAGAAGTTGGTGTAGACACTCAGATTCAGAGATTTGAAGAACCTTTAGATAGTGCTAGTGGTAAGAGGAAGCAAAAGAGTAACCAAGGCAAGAGTGTATCAGTTAAGGACTCAGAGGACATGTATACCAAGAACTAGTTTGGGATCTATGTGTTGAATCTCAACAGATGTTCATCCAGCTATTGAGAACATCTTTTCTCACCTAGGGTGTCTGATGTAGGAGCATTCTAGGGTAGTTGGCAATCATGTATCACTAAAAAGATGTTTTGTTTTTTGTTAGCAAGCTCGTTTGAAGACCTCAGTTTCTTGTTTGTTTGGTAGCAGTTCTCGGTTGGAAGATGTGTTGCTTCACGGACAAACTTGGTGACTGGGGTCAGTGGTACTTGAGGATGCTTTTCTTGGTGGTGTCTATTCAGTGGTGTTCAGATCGGTTGTGCCTCTCTCCGAGTGACTTGGTTTCAGTGTTCTTGATCACCAATGAGGTTTTTTTGATTGTTTGGGCTGGCCGACTAGTGCATTTAATTTGGGTCATGTTCCTCATGATGTGGGTTGACCGTTGGAGGTTTGAGGACCTAAATCTAATTTGGTTCACTCTCCTATGAAAATTTAATATTTGTTGAAAGATGACTGATGAAGAACACGTTGGGTGTTGTGTTCTTGATGCTAACTTTTGTTTGGTTGATTTATTTAATTGTAAAGA
Organism: Thuja plicata; assembly: GCA_018584345.1. Lineage (NCBI taxonomy): Eukaryota > Viridiplantae > Streptophyta > Pinopsida > Cupressales > Cupressaceae > Thuja > Thuja plicata. Next base: position 2,386,619 of record MU224929.1, read on the forward strand.
TGACTTGTGGCTATGTTGCATAAAAAGAGGGTTTGGGTAGAATAAAAAAGAGAGGGAAGTAGTGGAAGAGTGGATGTAAAAAGTCTACGAATCTGAACTAGGTTAAGGATACCTTGGAGGGATAGTAGTTTGTTGGCTTAGGAAACAAGAGGATTGCTTGGTGTCTTGTGAGCACTAGTTTATATATGTCTTGAGTTTTCCTGCCATATTATTATTTGTTACAGGTCTGGGATAGTTAAGGGGGTGACCTAAAGCTTGCAGAAGATCTCTGTGATAGATCTTAGTATATTTACTGATGTATGTGGTCATAATTAGAAGGCCTTAGAGCTCGAAATGTTGCATTTAATTGAATTGCTGACAAATTAATGAGTTGATATTGATTATATCTTGTTATATTATGGTTTTTGTTGTTGTTGTTATTTTTGGATGCAAGTATGGACATATCTTTTGAGATCTCTCCAAACTTGACTGCATCAAGAACACACAGTCATGACCGCAACACAAAATAACAAGCACAAATCGACCACTAACCAAAACACCATGTTGATCAAACATGAAACACAAATATTTTTTTTGTTGATACAAGATTTCCAAGACCCTAAGATGATCCTACATAAAACACCCTAGGTGAGAATAAAATGTTCCATAAGAGAAACTTATGAACATTTGACAAGCTACATAACATAAATCCCATGCTTTCTTTTGATCCAAACATCCTCTTTATCTACAACTCTTTGTTTCTATACCTCTACACTCTCTTTTGTCAGATCCATCAACTTACTCCTCTTTTTAATCACTCTTTCATATCTTCTATTAGATCTCAGATTACTACCCCCTTCCTTTTTCATAACTAATTTACCTCTATTACAAACCTTCATCTATTTAGTGACCAAGGTTTTATGTTGCTTCACCTTACCCTTCTTACAATCATATACCAACTTTCCTTCATGAGATCTTCCTTCAAGACCCTTCTTCTGATCCACGCAAACCTCTGTAGTCTGCTTCTCTGAACAATAAATCTTCACCATACTCAGATTCCTTGCACTTCTCCCTTCTGTTTCCTTCAAAGGAACTAGAGTAAAATTTTGTCCATCCTTCTCTATTGTGACCAAATTTCTTCTGCAATCATGAATAACTCCTCTAACAAATTGCCAAGCTCTTAAAAATAGAACATGACAAGCATTCATAAACACCACATCACATAATACTTCATCTCTGTAAGGTCCAATGTTGAAGTTAACCAAACATTGATCTTTCACCTCCACCATGTGATCATCTGAAAACCAACTTATCCCATAAGGACAAGAATGTTTAAGCCTCTTCAATCCAATCTTCTGCACCATCTCTTATGATACCAAATTATCAGTACTACCACTATCCATAAAAACTTTAAAACATTTACCTCCTAATTTGTAAATAATCCTAAAAAGTTCCTCATTTGTATAGGTTCAAATTCCTTCTAACTCAACATGACTCTCCTAAGTATAAGAGGCTCTCCTATCTCAGGTCTGCTTCATTTACCACAAATTCATTAGTAGTTTGTTCCTTATGTGCCACAAGATTTTGTCTTCCCATGTTCTTACTAGATCCTTTAGAAAATTGAAAAACCCTATGTCCTATGCCACCACATTTGAAACAAGTAACTTTGATTTTCTTGATATAATTTCCTCCTCTAGGTATTCTCTGACCAGATTCAACTTTAATAGTTTTCTTCTCTTTTCCATTGTTTCTAGCTTGTTTCTCTCTTCCTCTAGGGTTACTTTGTGTTCTCTTCAACTTATCTTCTACCCTCAATGCATATTGATAAGCATCCTCAATATTACTAATCCTCAACATACTCAATTCATCCTGAATGGTAAATCTTAGACCATTAACATACCTAGCCACCTTCTCCTTAGATACTTCTTTGTGATCAGAGCTGAGTCATCTTATATAATTTTTCTATGTATTCTTCCACACTCATGTTTTTCTGCCTCAAGTTCTGCAAATTATTTAAAAAATCTAATTCATAATCCTCAGGGATGAATTTATATTTTAACCTAGCAACCATCACCTTCCATTTAGTGGTTTTTGTTTCACCATGTTCCTCTCTATCTTTTTATAATTATTTCCACCATAAGGTAGCATGACACTTCAACTTAGTTTGTGCTAACCTAACCCTATATGGATCTCTGATCTCTTCAATCTCAAAGTTGTCTTCTAGTTCTCCAATCCAATCTATCTAATCCTTAGGATGCAATGAACTGGTGAAAGTAGAAACATCCATCCTATGAATCTTACTTACTTGTGCCATAGCTCTAAACAATGTTTCCTTATCTACATGGATCTCAGTATCTATAGTCTCAAGATCTTCAGCAACTTCCTCAAATTCTTCTTCAGTCTTAGAATTATTTCTCAATCCATTCAACACATTTATGATCTCATTCCTCATCTCAATTCTAAAGTCTTCCATCATTTTCTCTAGCCTTCTAGGGTTCATCCTTCTAGGCAGCATCTTCCAATCCTCAGGTGCAAATGCTTCTCCAACCGAGGATCTGTTAGACACACATGCAACCTTCCTCCAATCAGTATGCCCTCAAATCTTAAAAATGAATAAAAAAACCTTCCTCGCCACCTTGCACATGTCCTTTGTGATTGAAAGTCAGATCTACACTTTTCCACCTCTCAATCAACATGCATAGTGCTTCACAAGTCAGGAACTCGAATCTGCCAACACAAGAATCTCAACCTCACTCAACCTCAACCTTGTTCAACCTCAAGCTCTGATACCATCTCATGTAGTCAAGGATGGAGAAATATCAAAGAGATTGGTCCAGCCCTTTCAACTAACATAATACAATGGAAGAAACAAGACAAAATAGGTAAAAATGAGAGATTCAACCTTTTATTATCATCAGAAAATCATTTACAATAGATTTACAACATGTGGTTTCACATGCCAGTCATGTACATGTCAATAAAAAAGTATCGATTAAACTCAAAACCATCACAAATCCTAGCCAAGATAAGACAAATAATCTTATTAGATCACCTTGTCCCTTAGGAACAAGTCCATAAGATTATAAAGCCATTGCAACATCTAGTCGGTCTAGAAAAGATTACATTTCCCAATAATTGAGAAAACATATTACAACCAAATAGGCCAGGACCCAAAATCATCAGGTTCAACCTCCAATGTAAGAATTAAGAAATGTGTTCATATAATAAAGTCATCCTTAAACATAAGAATGAGCTGGCACGATTGCACAGAGAGATTCCCATCAGAAGATCAGAAAATGATCAGAAAATATAACAACTGACTGGGAAAATCAAGAACATGACAGTCAAGAAAATAATCTACCAAAACTTATGCACGATGAAACCAAATGATGTACAATCATCAGATACAATCCAGGATGAAGCCAAGATCACACTGTCATGCCCGCAACACAAAAGAAAAAACATAGATCAACCGCCAACCAAAACACCACGCTGATCAAACAGGAAACAAAAGTATTTTTTTGTTGATGCAAGATTTCCAAGACCCTAAGATGCTCCTGCATTATTTTTTATTTCCACCAATCACACTACTTGAATATTTAATGATTTAATTTTTATATTTAAATATCCTTACATTTCCCTTAAAAATAATACTCCTAATCTTATCTTCTAGAGAAATCATTACCTTGACATGTAAGAGAATGATCTTCCAACTAATCTAAACAAAAATAGTTGTGGAAATCAATAATTCATAGTGATAAAGGGCATTAAGAACCTTTAAAAGACCATGAACTACCCAAAGTATCATTAAAATGACTAAGACATAATCAACCATCCAATTTAGGTAGATTTATCAAATCATTGAGGAACAACACATGTACATTTTCCAAGATTCCAACTAGGTCAATCTATAACATCACAAAATATCATGTTTTAAGAATTCATGGGAAAGAGAATATGAAACTTTATTTCCCTCTCTAAAGACATCTACAATAGAGAAGAGTAAGAAGTTATTAATCAACTAATGAAATTATCTATCTTCCATCTAGGTTCAGATTTTTTTGTTAATGCAATCAATAATTAATCTAGAATCTCCCTTGAAGGAAAGATAGATATTACTCAATCCAATCAAAGAAGAAAGATGAAGTCCCCAAATTTTTTTTGCTACCTCTAGTCTATCATTATTTCTAAATCTCATACTTCCCATCATAGGAAACAATTAAACTCACCTCTATCATTTCCAATTACCCCTCCCCTAATATCATTCTTGATCTTTCCTTTCAAATTCCCATTAAAGTTCAATTTAGCCCATGAGTTTAAGGGAGATAGAATTTTATGTTCCTCCACATTATTTTATTACTAAACTCAACATTTTTAATCTCCTTTTTTATGCCTTAGTCCTTGATATTTTTTTATTCTTGTTGACGATGCAAGCATTTGGGTTATTATGACATCAATATTTACATTCTTTGTTACAACTCAACTAACCAAATTTTTTTTTTATCTTCACTTTGAGATCTCTTTGAATATTTTATTATTCCTCAATTTATAGATGCACCAAGTATATGTGGTAGGGTAACTCCAAATTGATGACATGTAACTGATTAAATGGTTGACTATATTAAGTTGAAGATGATGCAAGACATTAAATCAGTTAATGGTTTGTATTGTCATTGATGTCAACTTGATATCATCTGTTTGGTCATGCCAAAGACTTCAGAGAATCAATGGAATAAAGGTTATGCTTTCAGCAATGCATAAAAGTCAAGTATTCACCAAGTGACAGACCACACCGACGAAGTGCACACCATCGGTAAAGACAGAGATAAAGTCATAGTGATGCCCGACGAGCAGAAGAAAGTGTTTCTCGACGAAGCAGAATCACAGGATGCCCGACGAGCTAAAAATAGTGTTGCCCGATGAGCAAGATCCAATGATGCCCAATGGACAGAGATCTTGAAGCTAACTGAAGTGACACCGATGGAACTGGCAGTTGTCATCGGCTACGAATTGCAGAATTGACAGACAGAATAGAGAGATCAGAAAATGACAAAATATCTAGCTAGCAAAGCTAAAGGATAGACTCAACTGGTTGTTTTATTTGTTTTATTCAACCACTGTTAAGTAATTGATTTGTACAGTTGGCAAGAAGATAACTATGAGATAAATCAGGAGTTAAAGCCGCAAATCAATTTGGCTGGATTGTTTTTCACACCAAGAATCAAGAATCAAGAACCTAGAATTAAGGGATATCATGTCTATTTAAGAGACAAGCATAATTCATTCCCGCAAGCAATCAGATACACGGGGGAGTGAACTGAGAGAAGATGCTAAAGAGAAACTGATGAAGGATGAACTTCATGCAGTCCTGATCAATTAATCTGAGGGAGAGCTAAATAATTCTGCAAACACTGACAAACATGAAAGCACAACATCACAGAGTAGAAAGAGTTAAGTACAAAGGAATTGTATTGAAACATTGATCAGAAAGATATTGTAAGTAAATAGATCTAAAAATCTACAATTCAGTTGCATTAGAAACAGGTCATTTTGTTTCAGTTTAACCATTGAAGAATAAAGTCTCTTAATAGAGTAGGACTTAACAGTCTTTTGTAATTGAGGTATATTCTAACAGATTACCAGAAGGTTGACTCATGACAGTAGCACCGGTCTTACCTAAATCCTATTGACAGTCTAAGAAGAAGGCTGATTCAAGGATGGTAGTAAGATTTGCATAAAGCCTATTGACAGTCATGAGACTGATTCAAGGATGGTAGCATAGATTCCAGATACTTAGTGACAACCTATGTATTGAAAATCCTCTAACAAGGTCACACTTAACAATGTGTTTGTAACCTTTAACAGGGTTGGTTCCTAACAAGGCTCACTTCAGAAGAGTGAAAATTTGGGGTACTGGTCCCAGTGGTTTTTCCCTTAACAGGGTTTCCACGTTAAAATCATTGTGTTATATGTGTATGGCTTATTACTTTATTGTTTTACATTCTGCATATGCATTTGTGGATTGAATAGTATGCTCTGCATATTTAGTGAGTATTGGTAAATACAGTTTACTGCTTATTAGTTATCAAGGAGAATAAGGACAGACAAGGCAAACCGACAGACAGTTATTTATTTCAAGTATTTCAAAGGCATGCATCTTGTTGGGACTGAATAATTTGAGAAGTACTGATTGGTGGATTAAAGTTTAAATTAGATAAAAATTTGAGGCCACTGATTCACTCCCCCCTCTCAGTTATTACTAACACAAATTTCCTTAATGAAAGGGTTGGTAAATAAAGGGTACCAACATTTACGATAAAGGAATCCACCGACCCCCACCAAAAGCCAATTAAGTTTTAACTTTCCAATTAATTTTCTCCACAACTTATGAAGATACAATGAAGAAGAATGTGATTAACATTTTTTTAATTAGTGTGACACGACACACACATATTAGGATAGGATAAGCCTCCACTATAAATTGTCTTGGGTTAGGATTTTCTCATGTGTGGCATTTCACCAAAAATAAAAAATGATCTTCTAGATAAGCTAATAGTTCCAAATTCTTTTCTATTTATTCTCCAACACTAGAGAGTCAATCTAGAAGGAATATCTAACATAGTAAGAAAATAATTATTTATTAGGTATACAGATTAGAAGGATACATCATTTTATTAAAAGTATGAAAGTTTTAAAGAGTTGAATATGGGTTGTATATAAATAATAGTAACAATTGCATGGTCACCAACAAAAAAAAACTCTTGCAAATTCCTCCATTTAATTCTAGATCCTTCCCTAGTACAATGTCCTTTCACAACCTTGCTAAATATGTTGTAAATCATACCTTAATTTTAGTTGAATTAAGGGAAAGAGGAAATAGGTTTCTGGTCTAACCCACAACCATCCTAGAACCCAATATGTCACCCTTTTCCAAATTCAGTTGAATAACATTTTCATGAAGACCTATAAATTTTATCATATTATTTGATATAAGAGTTCCTTTTGACACTCTTTTAGTAGCATATGCTGCTTTATACATCTCTTCCTTAAATTACTTAGTCTTTTTTGTTATTCATGAAGATCCAAATGATTTTGGTCAATAATTCTTTATTAATTTTTAAAATTTCCTTGATTACAAGCCCTCTAATTCCTTTTGGTTTACACATTTTATTCTAATTGACCAAGAGAATTTCCTCCCTTCTATACCTTTCCAATTTTTTTTTGAATTTTCTTAATTGTTTTTCATATATTTTGGGATCTTAAAGAGGGAGATGAAACATACAAGAATACTTTGAAGGGAGTTATTGAGGAGATAGAATATACTATACTAATTTTAATAAATTTCCCTTTCTAGTTGGAAAGTATTTTGTGTACTCTCTCCAAAACAATGTTCCAATACCAAGGATTAAGCTTCTTCATAAATAGTAGGAGACCTTGATATTTTCCAACAAAAGAGAAACATTGTATTCAAGAATATTGAAACTATGGGTTTGTAAGCACTATGGGCTATTTTTTTGAACCGGATACAAATAACTTATCAAAATAAAACTTGCACCAAAGTGGATCTTCTCACAAGAGACAAATATTCTCTAGGAGAAAGAATAGATCCACAAAATAACATACAATCTTGAATATTATTTAGAAGCATTCTAAACATTGCAACTTTCACTATATTTTTCTATATCATAGAACCCAATGGGTGGATATATTTTAGAAATATTAACATGGGACGTAACAACTTCTAGGTCTAGATCATCCTCAATAGCTTTATGTTTTTCTTTGAGCCACATGTCCTCAAGAAACATATCATAGGTACAGTTCTTATGTATTTCTTGAAACTTCAAATAATATTAAACAAATTATTCATTTCTCCCTCTATCATAGGGAAAGTATTTGGTACTTTTGAATTCAAACATCTAAATATTGACTCAACCTATATCAGCCCAAAAATATCTTTAGTCACCTCCAATGTAAGTGAAATTTATAAGAATTAGTAAGCTACATATTTCCACCTTAGAAATAATCCACATTCTTGCCTGACAAAAAACTATAGAATATCAAAAAACATGAATAAAAAAATATTGGAGTCTTTCTTAAAGCCTTTGACATAGTCAAACAAGATTTATTACTACAAAAAATCATATTTACTATCTCACCCATTGTGACAACCATAAAATAAAGCCAAATTTTTTTAGCAATTTTTGTTTTAAAAAATGATTGATGTTCTAAGGATAATGCAAATAGATCGTAGATTGTCATTAGATTGAGTATGTTTCAAATTAATATGTTTTTCAAAGAGGGTTAACCATTTGAAATAGTCTTTCTTTGGTTCAATTACATGGGACCAAGAATGATTGAGGATTTTAGATCATTCTCATGAATAATATTGGGCTTTAATATTAATCAATAAGGTACTTAAAGACCTCCCATAAGTTAGTGATAGAGTTATAAATCATTTTGGATTTCAATTTAAGGATGAATGTTTCATTCTTCTTGTAATGTGGGAGAAATGTGGTGCACCCAAGGATAGGAGGAACCTCAAAGAAGTCATTCCAATCCTTGCAGTAAGAGTCACATAATCAAAGAAACACAAATTATGGAGATATATGCAAGATTTTCTTTCTTATTATTATCCACAATTCAAGTACAATGGATCTGCAATATGCAGTCTTACACTCCAGACATACAGGCATATTTCAAAACCTTTATAGGTTATATTTTTATACTATCTATCACAAGATCACACTAAAATTTCTAGCTACCAAAGCTATATTAATTCTCCCATGTTATTACTACTACTAAGGGATCGATTACATCAGTTTATAAAGCCTTCGTAAGCATTAGGTCAGTCTAGGAAAGATAACATTCTCTAAGAACATGAAAACTTATTACATTATAGGTCAAGACCTAAATCATAAGAATCTTCCACAAATAGATATGCATGGAAAACCTATCAAGGTGTGAACCTAGGTGAAGGTAACACATGATGTCGGGAACACTCCATGAGGTGCGTAACAAAAATTGATCCAAACTGAAGGAATGTTGAAAGAAACTCAACAATAGACAAACTACAAAATTAGAAACAAAATATTTTTGGTTGATGCAATTTTTCCAAGATCCCAAGATGCTCCTTCCTTATAAACCTGGGGTTATTTTGAAAGTGATCCTCTCACTTTCTCGGGGCTAAAGGAAAACCAACACGGTCAACCTCAGCTTGAGAAATCTATGAAGAATCTTCAACTGGTTTATCTTTCCATTTGACAAGACATTCTCTGTGTTGCTTTCCTTTTGTACTTTTTTTCAAATTTTATATCTAAAATCTCTTCTATCTCATCCATCTAATTCTTAGGATAATTATTTTCAACATCTGATTCGTCCCTTTCACAAAAATCTGACTCATGATATCCGTACAAATATGCAACATTGAATATAGGTGACATGTCTATGTCCTCTGGTAACTTCACTTCTTATGCATTCCCTGGAACAAATCTCCTCAAGACTTTACAAGATCCAAACTTCCTCATCTTCACCTTGTTATATGTTCCTACTAGAAATATACCCTTCTTCAAATAAACCATCACCTCATCTCCTACTGCAAATTCCTTCTGTATCATTTTCACATCTTCTCTTTCCTTATACTTTTGGTTCATATCTTCCAAATGTTATTTTACCTGAATGTGCAATCCATTCATGTGCTCTAAAAATTCCTCTACTTCTGCACTCCTTTTGACTTCATGACTAATATCCCTCAATTATGGTACTCCTTTAGGATTTATTTATGCCATTATCTCAAATGGTATCTCCCTTGTACTCCTATTCACTAAATTATTATATGAAAACTCTTTTTGTGTGAGAAATAAATCCAATTCCATGTCTTCTCTCCAACCAAATATCTCTATAAATTACCCAAACTTATGTTCACTACCTTTTTTTGTCCATCAGTCTGTGGATGAAATGTAGAACTAAAATTTAATTCTGAATTCATCTTCCTCCAAAATCCAAAAATAACCAACAAACTTACTATCCCTATCTGAAACTATACTCTTAGGTAATGCATGCAATCTCACAATCTCTCTGAAAAACAAATCTGCTACATCTATTACATCTTTTGTCTTCTTACAAGGTATGAGATGAGTCATCTTCAAAAATCTATCCACCATCATAAATATAAAATCATTGCCTCTTTGTGTCTTCGATAATCCAAGTAAAAAATCCATGCTAATGTCTTCCCATGGTTTAGTTGGCACTATCAAAGGTGTATACAATCCAGCATTTTGACTACTACCCTTAGAAAGTTGATAAATTTAACAATTTTGAACAAATTTCATAACATCCTTATGAATTCGGGGCCAAAAATAATTCTCACTCACCAAAGCCATTGTCTTATCAATTCAAAAGTGTCCATCTAATCCTCCACAATCTTTTTCTATAGTAAAATTATCTCTCATTGAACTCCTAGGCATACAATACTCAATTCCTCTAAATAAAACATCTTTTTGAATGAAATAATCCAACCACTTACTTTAGTCTTCTACAATAGGTTCTCTAAAATCTTTCCAAGGTTCCACAAAATCAGGGTCTTCCTCATACAAAGTCTTATACTCATCAAATCCCAGTACTTCAATTCTCATCTCTATCAGTAAATTTCTTCTTCTACTCAAATAATCATCAAATTTGTTTGACTTACCACTCTTATGATTCAACATGAATGTATAATTCTATAATAATTCAACCCATCTCACGTGTCTCTAATTCAACTTAATTTGATTGTTCAAATATTGCAATTATTGATGATTAGTATAAAATAAAAATTCCTTAGGAAACAAGTAATGTATCCACTTCTTCAAATCTTGATCTATGGCATAGAATTCTTGATCATAAACTGAATATCTTTTCTTGGTATCATCCAAATTTCACTAAAATAATTAATCGATCTAACTTCTTGAGTTAACACTACTCCAATTGCATTCCCACTAGCATCACAGTCCACTTGAAATACTTTATTAAAATATGGTAAAGCTAACACAGGTTATTCAGTCACTTTTTGTTTCAACAACTCAAAACTCCTTTTCTCTCCATGTGTCCACTTGAACTCATCCCTATCTCTTCTCATTGTCTCAGTCATAGGACTACAAACCAAACTTAAATTCTTAATAAAATTATGGTAAAAACTAGCCAATGCATGAAATGATCTCAGCTCTCCAACACTATCAGGTGTAGGCCACTCAATAATTTCTCTAACCTTCTCAGGATCCATCATCAATCCTTCTACCGAGATCACAAAACCAAACTACATTATCTTTTCCTTCATGAAAGAACATTTTTTGATGTTTATCAACAACTTCTCTTCCCTCAATCTCTGCAATACTTGTCGTGGATGCAACAAATGATCTTATTTTCTCTTACTAAAGATCAGAATGTCATCAAGGTAAACAATCACAAACTTACCCAATAATTTCTTCAATACTTCATTCATCAACCTCATGAAAGTACTTAGCACATTAGACAACCCAAAAGGAATCACCAACCATTCATACAATCCTTCATTTGTCTTTAATGTTGTCTTCCACTAATCTCCTTCTCTGATTATGATATGATGATAACCACTCTTCAAATCTATCCTTGTGAAATCCCTTGATCCACTCAAGAAATCCATTATATCATCCATCCTAGGTAAATGAAACCTATACTTCACTATAATCTTATTATTAGCTCTAGAATCAGTACACATTCTCCATTCTCTAATCTTCTTTGGTGCTAACACTGTTGGTACTGCACAAGGACTCAAACTTTCTCTGATCAAACCCTTCCTCAACAATGCTTGCACTTGTCTATTTAATTCTTTGTTCTCTGTAGGTTCCATTCGATGTTCTACTTTATAGGAAAACTAGCTCCAGGGATCAGATCCATACAATGACTAATAATTCTCGTAGGTAGTTATCCATCTAACACATTATCTGAGATTATGTATTCATACTCAGTCAACAATTCCCTTATTCCCTTAGGATGTTCCTCCACCGGTTCTAAATCAGACTTCTTAGGAATCAAAGCATAACACATACTATCACTTTTCAAACCATCCAATAATTTCCCTCCTTCAACCAAACAAATTCTAACACTGGTGCAATTCTCACCCTTAGGAGCTTCAACTAGGGTTAACAATACTAGCTTTTTTCCATTATCCATACATATTATTTCTTCCATCATGTAAATCTTATCTATCATACTGCCATGGTCTACCCAACAAGACATGACAAACATCCATAAGTATAATATCACAAAGAAATTCATCATGATAAGATTCTATCTTTAATTTTACTAGACATTGTTCACTTACCATTACCTTATGAACATCCTATATCTATGAAACTTGATAAGGATTCACATTTCTCAACCTCTGTAAATTTAACTTATTCACAACATCCTTGGAGGCTAAGATATCTGAACCACCACTATCAATGATTAGTTTGCAATACTTTCCTTCAGATTTACATTTTGTTTTGAACAAAATTCTCCTCAGCAAAAGGTCTTGATTTATCTCTTCATGACATATGGATCTTCTTACCACTATGGATTCTCCATATTTGGTTCAGTTCAAAGGTTCACTAGACTCTTCTTCCACAAAATAATTTTGGCCACTTTTCTCAGTATTCTTTCTTGAATTTCCTTGAGTACAATCAAAAGCTCGATGTCCTTCATTACCAAACTTGAAACAAGTTTCTCTAAAAATTCTCATTTCTCTTGTAACTACTTGATCCACCTCCTGTCTAGAATTTTTTTTCATCCCTTCAGTATGAGTTCTCTTCCTTGCATTCTATCTTTCCTTTATTCTCATCTGAATAGGATCTTCCTCCTCCAAAATATCTCCCCCTCTGGGATCTTCCACCTCTTCCTCTTTATCTTTGTTAAATTTCTCCTAAGATTTTAGGGAATATTGGTAAGATTCCTCTACACTTTACAATTTAACCAAATTGTTCTAATCTTGAATTGATGTCCTCAAATCATTTAGGTACCTTGCAACCCTCTCAACACCATCATCTATATGTCTAGATCTGATATCCAATCTATAGAATTCCTTGGTATATTCCTTCACACTAAGATCTATTTGCTTTAGATTTTGCAACTTCATAAACAAAATTACTTGGTAATCAATAGGTAAGAATTTAGCTTTCAATTTGTTTACCATCTGATCCCATGATCTGATTTTGTCCTTGCCCCTTCTTTGTCTATCAGCCTGCAAGTGTTCCACCATAAAGATGCACGTCCTCTTAACTTTGTGCAAGCATACTTCACCTTCTTATCTTCATCGATACCTTCATAATCAAAGTATTTCTCCATCTCTATGATCCAATCAAGTAATTCATCTGAATCCAAGTTACCATGACAATCAGGCAGATTGAAATGTGGTCTCACATTAACTCTAATCATAGCTTTTATGAATCTATCATCTCCTTGTTCAAGTTCAAATTCAAGTTATGCTTCAAATTCTTCAAATAATTCTTCATTTGTTTCTTCCTATACACCACTTACATATTTAATGTGTTGAACTCTTCTCTTGGTTGTTTTGATAACATCTAATCTAGCTATAGTCTATCTCAACATATCCAACACAACTAGATATGCATCTCTCCTTCCACCTATATCATTTCCTCTTTGACACATTCTGGGTGAATCTTCTACAATAATGGGTTAGATCCTCACTCTACCACCCCCACAAAAAATCAAATCAAGACTTCACAATCTTAGGAACCATGATCTGCCACAATAGAATTAGAAACTTGCTCTAATACCACTTGGTGCAACCAAGGACAAGATGAACCTCAAACAAGTCAGTCCAATCCTTGCAGCAAGAGTCAAAAAATGGAAGAAACATAAATTATGGAGAGATATGAAAGATATTATTTACTATTATCATCCAAAAATCAAGTACAATGGATCTGCAACATGCAATCTTACATTCCAGGCATACAAGCCTATTTCAAAACATTTTATAGGTTACCTTTTTATAATATCTATCATAAACCCACACTGAAGTTCTAGCTACCAAAGCTATACTACTTCTCCCATGTTATTAATACTACTAAGAGATAAATTACATTAGTTTATAAATCCTTTGCAAGCATTAGGCCATTATGGGAAAATTACATTCTCCAAGAAGAGGAGAATGTATTACATTTTAGGTTAGAACCTAAATCATAAGAGTCTCCCACAAATAGATAAAACATGATGAGAGAACCCATAAGTAGGTTGGATATGCATATAGAATCCTTGAGATATGTTCCATGAAGCTTCGATGATCAGGAAAATTCTTCGCAAGATCGAAAAACACAAACTGGCCATTAAACATGAAGAACAAAGATATCTTTCCAGAAATCCAAGATATATCAAATGTGAAGAAACCAATCGAGGTGTGAACCTAGGTGAAGGTAAGATATGATGCCTATAACACTCCATGAGGTACACAAAAACAAATGATCCAATCTAAAGGAACGATGAAAGAAACTCAGAAACAGATAAACTGAAAAACTAGAAACAAAATATTTTTGGTTGATGCAAGATTGCCAAGATCCCAAGATGCTCCTGCATCAAAATGAGGTGTTATCTAGCTTATGCATGCAAAATAAAAAATAGGCCTATTACCACTTTATTATATTAAGGAGATTAGGTCCCATTAGCTTAACCTCAAATTTTATTGAAAAGGATTGTGCACAAGTTGAATCTAGCAGTCCTTGTTTGAGTTCAAAATAAATATTGTAAGATGTGGATTTTGATGCTAGATCTAAGACTAATGATGATAAATTGAGATTATTTATCATGAATACAAATTATTATAATATATATGTAGACAAGGGTTAGAGATCTGTAAAGAGGAGACCTATAGGAACTTGTATCTAAAATCTAGGTTGAAATCAAGAGGTCAATGTTGATCAAGGCAACCTTGACCCATGAATTTTGGATGCAAATGAAAGTTATGTTTTCAAGATCAAGATGCTATCCAAAACCTTCCTCAAAAGTTTTTTCATAAAAATGTCGAACATGGTTGGTTAGGGAAATGTTGACACTTATTTTACAAATATTCAAATGGTAAATCTATATGTTCATGTCTATTCTTCTTGATTCCATATCCATGTCTTCAAATCCTACCACTTGTACATGCAAAAGAGGGAAAATTTTGGATTGATAGGGGTTTTCCTAGGTTAAACCCCAATTTTTGAATTAACCATGAAATTGAAATGTAATTGAATTAAAATGGAATATTTGTAGTGGAATGTTGAATCTTATACCTCAAGCTTGTTGATGAAATTCTCTTTGAATGTGATCACAAGTGTTGATGTAGTAACATAACATGATAAGACATAAAGGACATCAATCGCGAAAAACATGCTTACATGAATATTTCTATATCTTTATACTCCACAATGCTTGGATCTAAAGAAGACTTGAAGGATATGGTGGGATGAAGTGTCAACTTGAATGCTTGATAATTTATTGATGAGATGCGTTGGATACAATTTCTTGAATATGTCTTGATAATGTACAAATGAATTGAAATAATGCTCTTATATAATTTTCTCAAGGTATTCAATAAATTAAGATGATGTTTAATGGTCATATTTAGATATAAGGACCAGGAAACAATTGGAGAGAATCTGACACTAACATATTGAAATTTAGGCCCCAGTTGGTGGGTCCATTGCACTCTAGGTTCCATTAACCTACCAAAATAGAGAAAATCAATGGGAAATAAAGTGCACTTATTTTGGAGCAAATAGATCACCATGAAAAATATGTTATTATATTTTTAGTACATTGGATAGAAATAGGCTTGCATAAAAAGTAGGAGACCAAACACTAAGGAAGATGAACAAAATATGGTATAACTTGTACAAGTTTACAATTTATAGTGCTATATTTAGTGCCCAATTTACCAATAGTATGAGTCTATATGCATACTCATGGTAAAGTATAAGGGGGGGGGG
>MU224929.1:2402586-2424208 GCA_018584345.1 Thuja plicata
GAGAGAGAGAGAGAGAGAGAGAGAGAGAGAGAGAGAGAGAGAGAGAGAGAGCACTAAGTTCAATGGAACAAGCCCCCAGCCTAAGGAATTAATTCATACAATAATGTGCAAGGACACACAAAAAAAAGGAAAAAAATGACGAAGGAAAAAACAAAAGACATAGAAAAGGGGTTAGCACTAAAAATCAAAATTCTCCAAGTCAACTAGTTGAAGAGACCTCGATGATCAAAATTGTCTCAATTGTTAATATCATTCTTAAAATGTTATTGCAAGATCACAAGTGGTCAAATAAAGAGAAAGAGTATACATCAAATGATGAGGTAAGATACCATGATATAATCAAATAGAAAGGTTTTTTATTGTATGGTCTCATGGAGGAGAGATAAAGAAAGCATGGATTCCATGGGATAGCAAGCCATGTTATGGTAGGTGGTCCTTGAAGGAGCACAAATTCTATGAGACAACAAGTTGTGTTATGTTGTGTAATTTGTGTGAAAAGATGAGGACGAGTTAAAATAGTTTAGCAAGATGTGTTATGCTAATTCCACTCATCCAAGGGTTACAGTGCAAGAAGAGTCAAATTGTATAGCAAGTTGTGTTATGCTAGTCAAGTCATCCTAAAAAATTGGCACAAAGAGAGTCAAATAGTCTAGCAAGTTGTATTATGCTAGTCAAATCATTTTGAAAATTAGTGCCAATGAGAGTCAAATAGTCTAGAAAGTTGTGTTATTATAGTCAAATCATCCTGAAAAATTGGTGCCAATGATAACCAAATAAAAACATTATCTACAAGGAATTCTAAAAAAATAGTGCAAGGCGAGCCAACTATTCTAGCAAATTTTGTTATGCCAGTCAACTCATCCTAAAAAATAGGTGCAAAGGAGAGTCAAAAAGTCTATAAATTTATGTAATGATATTCATCTCATCTTGAAAAATTTGAATAAAAATAACCAAACAAAGCACCCAAAATAGGATAATCAAACAAAGCTTGATGTTCGTAAGGAAATCCTACAACACTTAAATAAGAATAACCAAAAGAATCACATTGTTCATAAGGAAATCCAACAATATTTACAAGGATTACTAAACAAATAACCTGGTCCATAAGGAAATATTACAACATTTGAATAAGGAAATCTTGCAATATTTGAATAAAGATAACCAAACAAAGTGTTAGAAATATATGATTGATTGTCTATTGTCATTGATGTCAAATATAGTGTTCTAGAGGAGTTTTATTTTTTGTTCACTGAAGCTTTGTGGTTCATAAATTTTATTTTCTTGGAGATGTGGGCTTGTGTACTGGACCTATAGTAAAGTGGAAGACAAGTATGTTTTTGTTGCTAAACTAAAAAATAACAAAAGAAATGTATGTATCTTGTATGGTTTCAAAAAAATGGAAGACATGTATGTATCATGTATGGTTTCAAAATAGTGGAAGAAATGTATGTATCCTATGATCATGTGAAGATGGTGTTTTATAGTACCTCTATGTTATACTCTTATATCTGGAAGTTTGTTTTGTCTAGATATATATAGTTTTGTTGCAGTGGCATTGTGCTGCAGAGAAGTTAACAGTTTTACAGTTGCACTTATTTGTACTTTCCATAGTATTTTTGTTCTGGAAATGAAAGTTAAAGATGTGCTGCTACTGATTTAGATGGATTCATATTTTGGTCTTAGTTGTGGCATTCAAAGGTGATTAGGAATGTGTTCATGGTGTTCTAGAAACTGTGTCATCTAGTGTTGTAGTTCTTTTCAGTTGTGTTTTGATATGGTAATATTTTATGACAAATTTTGACATGACATGTTGACATGGATTCTCACATGGTGTGTTGTCATGGATTATGATGTGGCATGTTGAGGTTTAGTTACAGTTGTCAAGTTGGCAGTTTACTTCTACACATTTGAATTATCTTTGGGAGTTGTTTTAGTTATTGTGGATTTGGCATTGGGATATGTGTAGTGTGTGTAATCACCTAAAATAGCCTAGCCAAATCAATTTCCCTAAATTCTAATCAAAAGATCAAATCCTAATCAAAGCATCAAATCAAATCCTAAACACATTCATGTAATTAAGTTAGGTAAATTTAATTACTTAATTCATCAATCACCAATGATCATTCATTAATTAATTATTCTAAGCAATTTAATCAAATTCACACTCAAAAATCCCATGACTAAGGAAATTAATTAGTTTGATTTAATTAAATGTCCTATTATCCACTCAACTCACAAAAGGAAAAACAAGTTGTTTTCAACCAATGAGCTTCAATCACATGGATCACTCAAGGTCCTAATCTCAACCACTCATTGTGGATCAATCTCAACCATTGAATTCAAATTTAAATTCAACCCACTTTCCCTCCAAGGAAAATCTATAAAATTAACCTTCATAAAGGCATTTCATAAGCTAGATCATTTTCACGCCTAGGTTATACTAATTTGAGTTTATCAATTCCATCCATCTAGCTTCATAACCCATCCTTATCAATTATATTGAATTTTCATTCTTGTAGATGCATTTTAATTGAGTCTTCTATTTCATGATTGTTTATTCACTGATCTAATATGCATAAATTAGAGAGAACCAATTGTTGGATTTATTGGAATGATGTACTGAGAGGGGAGGGGTGAATCAGTACCTCTAAATTTTTTTATGTGGTTGGCCCATTAACCTTTGTGTCATTAGATTTGTATATTCCTATCTATCTGTTTATCTTTCTTTATGTATGTGAAATCATAATATAAGTTCTTTGCATGTGTAAACATTCAAGAAACATACATGAAAGTAAATAACACATTACACAAGATATGATATCGTAGAAAACTCCTGTTAGGAAGTAAAAACTATGGTGGTGATGTCTACCCACAAAACTTCACTATCTTCAGATAAGAAGGGAGCCGGTTAAGGCTTACAATTTGATCACTTCTTATGATCTACCTTGTTAGGAGTATTATAGTGGAGACCTATTAGGATCTACTTCATTTGAAGCTTTAGCAACACCATTAGGTGTGCACTCTGTTAAGATATTTATCAAAGAACTATTGAGTCCACCTTCTACAAAAGGATTTCTGTTGTGATGCACTTGTTAGAAAGAAACTACAATATAAATGTTGATCTGATAGTGTATGTAATCTCTAATTTTTTATAACAGATCCTGTAAAGCTTACAATGTAAATGTAATCACCTTGAGTGATTGAGTGATACCTTGTCTCTGCTTGTTGGTAGCCTTTCTGTGTTCTTGATAACTGATTTGATCTATTTCTAAACTTTGCATGAATTCTCTTCTATTGCTTAGATGCTCTCCATGGATACAATCATTTATCCAAATTACTTCATTTATTTATTACAAATTATTGAACATCTATTTATACTAGTTTCTAGCTCTATTCTTGATTCATGCTTTTCAAATTAACTCTAGATCCAAGGTTTACAACTTGACCTTGATCTTTAGTTAGGTATGTTTTAGATCCATTAGGATGCTTTAAAACATTTACAATATGATTGCTTGAACCTCAAGTAAAGTTTTAAAACAAATAAAAACTCTATAAATAGAATTACAATGTTTTATCTAATGTGTAAAGTCAGATCCACTTTTTGCGGGTTCTGTAACTGACTATCAGTTCTGATGGTCGGGATGCTCTGTTAGTTTTGTCAGTTTTCTTTCATTCTTTTCTTTGTCAGTTTTCTGCTCCATCGGTGTCCCTTATTTGAACTATTTGTCAGGTATGCCTTTTCTACTCTTTCGGCGATGTTCTCAAAATTGTACCATCAGTGATGCTTATATGCTTCGTCGTTGGTTGAACTCTTGACAGCGTTCGTCAAGCAATTCTATACTTAGCATTTTTCACGATAGACATTGTCATCTCGTCGGGTATGCTTTCTATCCGTCGATTATGCCTATACCGATGACCTTTATCATGTTTTTCCCTTTAAGTATACTAATGGAAAAACTTAATGTCATCAATCTCCCCCTTTGACATTAGTATCAAAAAATGATATGTGCAACATACTTGATGTATTAGTATGTACACCTATGTATACATCTTCCTTATTCATGAAATGACTCCCCCTATGCATATGCCGGTAATTGTAGGTTTATGTACATGTAATCGACTTCTCCTTTTTGTTTCCTTTTTATGATATATTGTACATATTTATCCTTGCTGTACATACAATATACATATCTTTATCTCCTTTCTTCTAAAGTAGTATATTGTACATATGTATTATACATTCCTCCCTTTTTGATAGTGAGGGCAAAGGTACTTACAACTTGTCAAAAATGTGAGAGTGCGAGGCTTTGATTTCCTCCATCATCTTCTCCCATTTCTCCTTAAAATTCTCAAGAGCCATGTGCTCAAGTGATATTCTCACATGCATGTCATAGATGTTGTCCACTACAGACATCTCCAAGGTGGCTATCAGATTTCTTGCATCTGTTATGTGTTGAAGAGTGGTGAGGTTTGGAAAAATGTGAGCCTGTAGCTCGGTAACCTCATTTTTGAACTGTGTCTTTGCATCCCATATCTCTTATCTCAATCAATTTACCTCTATGATCTTGTCATGATGCAAATTTATTGTGTTTGCATTAGAGGTTAAACTTAGTGCACTAGCTATCAGATCTGAATCTAGTTGGGACAACTTTTCACTATTTTATTTTGTGAAATTTTCCAGTGTACATAATTTTTGAACTAAGGTAACAACTTTAGCAATCATAGGTTCTAATTGACTTGCTAATTCAGAGAGCTTTACCTTGTTCTCCGCCACTTCTTGGCTGATCTTCTCAACTAATTTGTGTTGATATTTCATCTCTGCATGTTCTTCCATTGCCTTCTCTGCATCTACATTTTGATTGGTGATGGCGTCGGTAAGAACTGCAATTTTTTCCATGACTAATATGCCATATTCAACTTTTGTATCGGGAAAAATTTGATGTAGTATGTCTCTTTCTTTATCAAGTGCTTAGGCTTCCCTGTGTGCCTTTTTCATTTTCTCCCGTATAGCTTTTCTTTGGCATATCACTCCAAACTTTTGAAGTTCTTTAGTATCTAAAGTAGATACATCCCACTTGGGTATTTCAATTACCTCATCAAGTGTTAGTGTCAAGATATCTTTCTTCATTACCTTCTTCTTCTTCTTCTTTGGCTAGGAGACAGATTGGTGTACTACCATTTGTAGGCCTTGAGATTGGATTGATTTTGTAGGTGAGGGTCGAGAAGATGAAGAATCTTGTTACTTCTATTCAGAGTCCACCGGTTGGTTTTGTGAAGACGTCTCTTCATTGGCCTTGGGTGTATCAACAGATTTATCTTCCTTTTCTTTCATTCTCTCATCCTGCTTAGCTTCTTCACTCTTTTATTTCTCTTCATCCTTTCTCAATGTTTCATCTATTTTAGTCTCTTCTCCTTTGTCTTTTTCAGTAGACATCTTTTGCTGAGCGTCAGTTGCATCCTTCATCTCTGTATCTTTATCTTTATGAGTGTTCGATGCATCTTTATTTTCATCATTACTCATGTCCTTGGGTATATCATCATCTTTCTTGGATGATTTCTCCTAACTTGATTCAATATCAATATCTTGTATCAAAATTTTCATATTTGTCGGTGTATTGACCTCTACAGTGCCAGTAGGTGTATCTTATCCATCGGTATTACCCTGTGCAATATTGATATCTTCATCTTTTTGCATCTCTTGTGCAGGGTCTTTTGCTGTAGTGTCATTGATGATGTTATCCAACCATGTTTCATCATTGATATCTTCAGTTATGTTACCTTTTATTGTCAATTCTTCTTCGGTAACCTCTTCTTCATTACTCAAGTCAATATGAATTGGACTTGGTGGAATTTGGCTTTCCTCACTCTGAGTTTTGTCAAGAGTAGTGTCGGGCCATACCTCATCTATAACTTTAGTATGTTTGGGGACTACTGTATCACTCTCTTCTTTATCCAATTCCACATATGAGTCATGTTGTACATCTTTGATGATGATTTGTTCCTTCTCCAGGATGGCTTCCTTAGTGGGCTTTTTGAGTATCTTGTACCACTTCTTAATGCTTTCCTGATCAAGATCAATTAGCTTCCCTTTGAGAAATTCGTATGCTCTCATTTTGGGTGAGAACTCATTTTCATACTTCTTCATCATCTCATTTATTTATTCCTTATTTGAATTGGAAGGCATAAGAGTAACAAGTACTCTTTCTCTTATCTCTTTTTCCTGATGTAGTGAAAATGTCCATCTTGTAGACAATCTCATTGATAGTTCCTTGGGGACGTTATATTCTAAGAATTGTAGTGGAACATAATGATGTTTGCACATTTTAGCTATAATAGCATCTTCTATCTTTTTTTGATCCTCTGGATCAAATTTTAACCATTTCCTAGTGTTAGGATCAGAAATAGATGGTGATTCTGAAATGTTCTTACATATATCATCAATGGTTTTGGGAACCAAGGGTTATTTTTCCTTTTGTATTTCTATGTCAGCTTCATCCATAGCTGAGTCATCTAGATCCTCTTTTGTTCTAACCCATTTCCTCCTTTTGGTATGTTTCTCCTTTGGTGAGATCGGTTTTCTCTTGTAGGGTCTCACTTTACCTTTCTTAAGTGGTGAAGGAGTTGGTTCCTTTGCAATTTTGCTTCTTGTTCTTGAAGCGGCTGTAGTTCTTGCTTTCTTTGGTGGAGGAGGAGGTGAGTCTGACTATGTACCCTCTGATTCATTCTTTTCTATTTCTTCACCAATAGGTGACTGACCCTCAGTTTGTTCCTCCTTACCTTCTATTTCCTATTCACCTTCTTTAGTAACTGCAAATTTCTTGGTTAAGTTTTTAACCATTTTTGTTCTTCTTGTTTATAATTTTCTCGATAGCAAGATCTGTCTTGATCTTTGGTTTGGCTTCTTCATAAGTGCCAAATATTTCTTGCTTATTGTCTACTAGTTCATTCAATAGTGCCTTGATGCATTTAGTAGCTTTTCCTATTTTAATCTCATATTCTAAATGTGATAGCTAGGACTTCCTAGGTATTACTGGTTTGATATAGGTAAAATTAGTATCTACCATAAAATAGATATCCTCTTTGTGTTCTTCTATCAAACTCTCAAGTATCCTAGTTCTAGATTGCATCCTTTCCTTAAATCCTTTGAAATACTCATTCATTAGGTCATCAAAATATGTTCCTAATGACTCTATATGCTCACATATCTATATGGTTACATGTTTTCTTGTGTCCCATACTACTTTGCATATGGAAGGAAAGTATTCTTCAAAGTAAAAGAATATGCACATAATGAGGGAACCAAACTTACAAGTGTTTGTCCTTGAAGATCTTATGGTGTTCATGTTCTCCTCAAGTTGATTCAACAAAATCTCTGCAAGATCCATCTTCTTTCCTTGTTTGATGATCTTGTAAGATGTGCTCATAGAAACGCTTGATATGATGTTCTTTTTGCTGGCCTAGAATATTTTGTATCCTACCACACATGCACCAAACATGAGTTCCTCATCGGTGATAGTGCTGACCTTGACACCTCTCTTGTCTGATTTTTCACCAGTTAGCTTTTCCACTTCCTTCAAGGATGGGTGCTTGTGAGCTTGTGGTTTTTCGGTTGTAGCATATCCAGTAACTGCATGAATAACATCCTTTGTTATTCATTTTGGCTCATTAAGCCATAATGTCTAGTTATGCATTCTGCTGAGAACTATCCATATCCATTCTATCTTAAAAACTTTGGGAAAGTGTAATGCATTTGTGAGACCTTTCACTTCCAGATGCTTATGGTCTTCTTTCAGTTTTCCAGCTTCATCACATAGTGTCTTATAGGCATTGTCTAGGTCTAGATCTCCTAATTCCAAGATCTTACAATGTATACAGGACCTTACATCCTCTACCAGCAAAACCCTAGGTGGGATTCTGGAGAATGCTCCAGAATCATCAGGTTGTGATGCAATTTCTAGGTACAACTTGTATTTAGGTTCTACACAAGTGTTGTTGCTGATAAGATTGATCATTTTCTTCTTATCTTCTTTCAATTTTTAAATTCTTGAAGTAGATGCCATCGTATTTGAAATTTTAGGGCTTCCCGTAAATAAATAGTATGGTCAGTGATTGTAGGTACTTATTGAATCTCTGTGATTGCTCATGAATCCTTTGAGTTGTGTTTAATATCTTGCTGAGGTTGCACTTCAATCTACTCTTCAATTGCTCTTCTTAGCTCTACTTGGTTGCTTGAAAATCACGAGTACAAAATGAGTTCTTCCATCATGCTTTTATAACTTTTGTGCCTTAAGTTGTCATTAATTCCCAACAACTCATCGGTATACAAAGACTGAGTTCATCAGTTGAGGCATAAATAACATCTTCGATGTAGCCACAAAGTGTCGGTGTCGCTAGCAGCTTTGGTGACTTCACCGATGATTATCGGTAAAATGGCGACGATAGCTTCTATCGACTCAAGGATCACTGATATCCATCAGTTTACACTTAGTGACTTGGCTTTTGTGTAATAACCGATACATTTTGGTAAGTGATGTCAACTTTTCTGTGTGTGTTCACCAATGCTAATTTGTACCCATTAACCGATGGTTGTTTTTCAAATAATATTACAAGTAACAATATAGTGCATTCTTCAATAATGCTAATTTGTCTATCTGATCAATATGTAATGGAACCGATGCATAATATAACTTGTCATAATGCAGTTCCATACTTACTTGTGTAATTTAGTTGGAAATGGTGATGCCACCAGATCCATTGGATGGGGCGTCATCATTTTCATTGCTTGTTCCAGTACCTTCAGTGTTTGTGGCTTTTACCCACATCTTGTTTCTCATCTTCTTGATTTCATCAATGGTGTTTCCATTGGGATAAGTGCTTGTTTCTGTCAGTCAATCCTTGCAATATTTTATCGCATGTCCAACCTTATGACAATGTAAACATGCCATACCTAGATTGAACCATCCTCTTGGTATTCTAGTCCATTTTCTCATACAATTGGCAGATATATGACCAAACCTTCCACATGTTGTGAAATTTACCCATGTGTTATAGTCCCAAACATATGAGTTACCGACTCTTGTCAGTTTGTAGCCATTGTCAGGTTCTTTTGGTGTCCATGCTTTCTTGTTCTTTTTCCAACACTCCTAATGTGTATGTCCATTCATTTTGTAGGGAGGACAATATTTGTCCATGTAGGTTTCCTTCTTTGAATTTTTCATCTTAGATCTGCATTCATATGCCTTGTGTCCTTGCTTGTGACATTTATAGCAATTACCAATGAAAGTAGATTGTGATAGAGGAATACCTTTCATTTTGTTTCTACAAATGTTTGAGGTGTGGCCTGGTTTTCCACAGTGATTGCATGACAACTTCTTGGTTCTTGGAGTTTCATAAACATTCCTTTGATCTGATTGATTAGATGATTCTCCATTGTCAGTGTACCCTATTCTTGTGTAGTTTTTGACTCTTCTTTGTCCGTCAAGGAAATCATCCATTCTTTTATTGCTATCTTCAACTTTCTTGATCAATTCATTGTGCTGATTTTGAATTTTGACTTCATGCTTTAGCTTCTCAATCTCTTCCCTTAGCTCACTAATGATCTGTATTATTTCAATGAGTTTATTATTTATTCTATTTACCTCTTGACTCATAAGAATAATTTGTTTAGTAATCTCATGGTGATGATTAGTAAGTCTTTGAATCTCTAATTCTTTTTCTTGTAGCTTCTTTGTAATTTTCCTCCTGTCAGCAATAGCCAATGTTCTCTCTGATTCAACTTTCCTTGAATCATTCATGACATCAATCATTTTTACCATCTGAGTCTTTTGACCGATTTGCAACATTTTGATTTGCACTGTCAGATGTAGATTGACTTCTTTTAGACTTGTGATCTCCTCTACTGATTTGTCTAATGCTTTTCTTATAGTGGATTCAGCTGAGTTGAAGTAATATAGGATCTCCTCTTCTTGATAATATTTTTCATTTATCCTAGTTTCCATAATCTTTCTTTCATCAAGAAACTTTCTAATTCTTACTCGCGCCTCTTTATACTGCTCATAGTAAATCTAAATTTGCAACTGCTCATTCTCAATAGTCTTGTCCAGTCTATACTTTTCCATTATGTTGATCTTTTCTCTTAATTATTTAATCTTTTCAAGAAAGAGACTTAGCTCTGATACCAATTGTTGGATTTATTGGAATGATATACTGAGAGGGGAGGGGTGAATCAGTACCTCTAAATTTTTTTATGTGGGTGGCCCATTAACCTTTGTGTCATCAGATTTGTATATTCCTATCTATCTGTTTATCTTTCTTTATGTATTTGAAATCATAATATAAGTTCTTTGCATGTGTAAACATTCAATAAACATACATGAAAGTAAATAACACATTACACAAGATATGATATTGCAGAAAACTCATGTTAGGAAGTAAAAACTATGGTGGGGATGTCTACCCTCAAAACTTCACTATCTTCAGATAAGAAGGGAGCCAGTTAAGGCTTACAATTCGATCACTTCTAATGATCTACCCTGTTAGGAGTATTATAGTGGATACCTATTAGGATCTACTTCCTTTGAAGCTTTAGCAACACCGTTAGGTGTGCAATTTGTTAAGAGATTTATCAAAGTACTGTTAAGTCCACCTTCTACAAAAGGATTTCTATTGTGATGCACTTGTTAGAATGCAACTACAATATAAATGTTGATCTGATAGTGTATGCAATCTCTAATTTCTGATAATAGATCCTGTAAAGCTTACAATGTAAATGTAATCACCTTGAGTGATTGAGTGATACCTTGTCTCTGCTCGTTGGTAGCCTTTATGTGTTCTTGATAACTGATTTGATCTGTTTCTGAACTTTGTATGAATTCTGTTCTGCTGCTTAGATTCTCTCCATGGCTACAATAATTTATCCAAATTACTTCATGTCTTTATTATAAATGATTGAACATCTATTTATACTAGTTTCTAGCTCTATTCTTGATTCACACTTTTCAAATTAATTCTAGATCCAAGGTTTACAACTTGACCTTGATCTTTAGTTAGGTATGTTTTAGATCTGTTAGGATGCTTTAAAACATTTACAATATGCTTGCTTAAACCTCAAGTAAAGTTTTAAAAAAAATAAAAAATCTATAAATAGAATTACAATGTTTTATCTGACGCGTAAAATTAGATCCAGTTTTTGTGGGTTTTGTAACTGACTGTCGATTCCAATGGTCGGGCTGCTCTGTTAATTTTGTCAGTTTTCTTTCATTCTTTTCTCTATTGGTTTTTTGCTCCATCAGTGTCCCTTATTTGAACTATTTTTTGGGTATTCCTTTTCTGCTCTGTTGGCGATGCTCTCAAAACTCTACCATCGGTGATGCTTATATGCTTCGTTGTCAGTTGAACTCTTGACAGTGTTCGTCAGGCAATTCTATACTTAGCATTTTTCATGATAGACATTGTCATCTCGTTGTGTATGCTTTATGTCCATCGGTTATGCCTATACCGATGACCTTTATCATGTTTTTTCCATTTAGGTATACTAATGGCAAAACTTAATGTCATCACTAACAATCAGATCATAATATTCTTGACTAGGAAGCAATAAGTTGCCTTCAATTGTGTTTTGATGTTATTTAATTGATTTCTTATGAACTAACCAATTGAGCTAATGATTTATTCAAGTGTTGTGTTATAGATACAACTTACCAAAAATTACACACATTTGTGGCACCCACTGTGGGGCCCTAGGCCCTGATTTTTGTCATTTTTTGACAAAATTGTGCTTGTAGGTTGGAGACACTACAAAAGAGCTTCATTTCTGGTTATCAGCTTTTGTTTTTGGAAAATATTCCTTCATTTTTTGTCACAGAATCTCATTTAATTTCCTTATTATTTCATTTTCAATGATCGTTACCTTATTTTTGGGAAAGAGAAATCATAGTATAGTTGCACATTTGGAAGTTCCTTTTTCATTTGCGGGAGTACTCTCATTTCTAGTAATTCGTGCTTCATTTCTTGTAAATTTTATTGTCTGCGGTCATCATTTCTTTGTTTTCAGTAAAAAATTTCATCTTTGGTAAAAATTTCTTTGTTTCTGGATTATTGCTTCATCTTTGGTAACTATTTATGTATATTTGGTAAAAGTACTTCATTTCCAAGGTGAATTGACAGAGCCTTTAAGTTTTTAGACTGAATTTTGATTCTAACCCCTAATCGATGGATCTTTTAATGTTATGATTTTATTTTACCATGAAGATTGAATAATTTAACAAGTTTTGGTAGGTCATTTATCAAAGATAAAATCAAAATTGAAATTACTAATGGAATTTGCGATATAGGTTGCCTAGTCATTTTCAATCAAACATTGTGTTTTCATTAGCTTGATTTCTAGGAACATAGTTTAATTGCATCCATTTAGATCAATTGTATCAATTTAGAAGGATTATTTATAGTGATTTATTGAGTAATAGGGGATTATTCTCTTGTCTCTTGTAGACAATAAAAAACCTAGACTTGCTTAATTTGTCATTTGCAAGGAAATCCTAGGTGAAAGAACATGTGCTTGATGTGCTTGGGATAAGAAATTTTGGTAGGAGAATATTCTCTCACTCTTTGAGGGTGATCAGAAACCCAAAACCTTAGCTGTCATCCAATTTTTCATTTCTCTTACCTTGTAGATGGTCTTTCATAGTGGAAAAAATTACTCACCATGCGAAGACGACCAAAGTGGGAACAAAGCTAGAGCCAGCTCCTTTCAACCCACTATAAATAAATACCTTTTTGAGGTTAAAACTTTGATGGGAAAATGTATCTTATGATTGGTCTTCTCTAACAGTCTATAGGAGCTAAATAGTGTTTATGCTACCATGAGGCCTTGTATTGACATTCAAAAGATGATTTTGAATGGATGGACTTATTAAACACCCTAGATTAGTAGCTTACCTAGTTCACCGCTGAAAGTGTCATATTATTTGTGGAAGGAGGGGTTATCATGATGGAATTGGGAAATACTAAAATCTAATTTTTTGGTATTTTCTATGTCTCAGTAAACTACATTTTTGAAGGTCTTCAGGGCATTTCTGGGATGATCTCCCGTGGGGAAGGGTAACCCCAGGACGATCTCCTCCGGGGAAAAATATCTTCTGAAGACACTGACCATATATATATCCTTGAGAATTTTAAAGTGGATAATACAACATTGGAGGTCTCATTTTGTAGGATCCTTTGACTGTATTGTGCATAGCTCTTGCAAAAGGGAAAAACATGGGCGCCCTCTCAGGGGTGACATGCTGTGTGAGACAAAGGGATATCAAGTTGTGGAAAAATATTTTGATCACTAAGCCAATTCCTTAAGGTTAAGCATGTTTTCTCTTGTCTTCAATTGTGATAAACATGTTACTCCAATTGCACATTGAAGTTTACATTAGTTATCAAGAAGCCATAATGAACAGTCGGTGATAGAGTCAAACAAGAAAATTGGTTTATATCACCAAAGTGCAAAGTGAACTGAGAGTACTGATCATGCCTAGAGTTAACCGAGCACAATGATTACCGAGTAGACAAACTATACCAAGAAATCAACATCACCAAGATAAACAACATGACCGAACACCAGTATAACCGAGATACACAAACAACACTGAGCACCAAGAAACAACAATAATCAAGTGGAATAGAGACCACCTAAAAGTTTGTTATGGAACATCATTCTATGTAACAACTTTTTAGCTGACCTAGATAACAGTTTACATAATCAAGGAGGACATTAATTACATATTTACAACATTAATTGTTTGTCTCCTGTGTAGATGATCAAAGTAAATTTTGTACACCGTTGATCTTAGGGTATGGATGTAATTGTTAATCCCTAATCAGGTCATATTGTTTGATATATAAATGTATAGATGTCAAATATTTGTAATGTATGTTGATCAAGAAATGATCAAGTAGCTGCCATACTACAAACATCAGAGATTAGACAAGGATTTTAAGGACATAGACTACATTGCAGACAGTTTACAGAACTAAGGCAAGGCAATCGAGCAGAACAGAGAAGAAGGTATTATCATTCACATCGAGCTAATATATTTTTGTATTAACATAATGGATCTGTATCAACAATATTGAGATTATATATGTTTTAGATCAAACTTCTATTACTCTCTAACAATTGTAATAGATCCTAAATCTCTTAACAGAGTAGACTTAACTGTCTTATTGTAAATCTCTTCACTGAGTGTACACATAGATTGTGTTGCAAAATCCTCACACGAGGTAGATTTAATCGATCTCATTGTTACTACTAATAGGGTAAGATCATCAGAAATGATGATTCTTTGTAAAGCTTTAACATGCTAACTTTTATTCTGCAGTAGTGAAGTT
The DNA here is from genome assembly GCA_018584345.1 of Thuja plicata. Taxonomy (NCBI): domain Eukaryota; kingdom Viridiplantae; phylum Streptophyta; class Pinopsida; order Cupressales; family Cupressaceae; genus Thuja; species Thuja plicata. The sequence continues at coordinate 2,416,963 of MU224929.1, forward strand.
TTGTGGGACTCATCCCCACCACAGTTTTTACCTTCTAACATGGGTTTTATGCGATGCCAAAATACTATTGTCATGATTACTTAATTTCATGTATGTGTATTGTTTAATTTACATGCATTTACATTTCAAAAGTGATACTATATGTTTGGTGTATGCAATCTACTCAATCGGTTAATACAGAACAATGGCTACAAAGAATTGGTTAAATTTTTTGAAGGGTATTGATTCACCCCTCCCCTCTCAGTACGCACCTCTCCATTATCCAAAAAATTGGTATCAAATATATTTCTCTTATTTTTAAGTTTTAATAACTGAGGAGAAAAGATATTACAATGGAAAGGTATACACTTGACAAAACTATTGAAAATCAGAAGTTACAATTGCAGATCTATGTCGAACAATACAAGGAAGCCAAAAATAAACTCATGGAGATGTTGATTAAGAGAAAGGACATGGAACTTCACTTTCATGAGATTTATTATCATGAGGAAGAGATTCACAACCCATTTGATACATCTAGTTCTGAATCGGGTAGCATATTTGATGCATATGAAGGAATCATATCAAAGCTATCTGAAAGCAATCAACAACTTACTGAACAAGTGAAAGCACTACAAATCGGTCAAGACACACAAATGGTCAAAATGATTGAAGTCATAAATGATGAAAAGAAAGATGAACAAGATAGAAACATGGCTGTTGATGACAAATGATAGATGACTAAAAAGTTACAAGAGAAAGAAGCTGAGATATCGAGACTTACTGAACATTACTTTGAGATCATCAATCAAGTGATTGCTATGAGTCATGAGGCTAACTAAGTGAATACTAAACTTGAAAGAAGAATATAAGAAATTGGTATATTGAAAGAATAAAATGATAAACTGAGAAATGAAGTGAAGATTTTACAACAACATAATGAAGTGATTAAGAGATCTGAAGAAAGCACTAAGAGAATGGATGAATTTTTGAACTATCAAAGAAGACTGAACAACAATACCAAATTAGGGTGTACTGAGCAAGGAGAATCATAAAATCAAGCTAAAACAAGGAATGTATACTCAAAACCAAAGCCTAAGAATCCCTCTTGCCATCATTGTGGAAAACCAGGCCACACATCAAATGTTTGTAGAAGCAAAGAAAAAGGTATTCCTAGAAACCCTCCTAAATTAAATGGTATTTTCTATAATTGTAATAAGCATGGATATCAGGCACATGAATGTAGATCCAAGTTGAAAAAACCACAAAAGAAACCATACATGGATAAATATTGTCAACATTGCAACATGAATGGTCATACAACTCAAGCATGCAGAAATAACACAAAGCAAATCTGGAAGCCTAAAGGACAAGAAACGATAAATCAACCGAGAAGACAAGGAAATGCTTATGCATGGGATTATAACACTTGGAGTAGTTGTGAAACATGTGGTAAATATGGAAATATATTAGAAAATTGTATGAGACAATGGAAAACCAAGTCTAGGAATTGGTTAAACTCTGGAATGACACGTTCTCACTGTCACAGATTTGGTCACTTAAGAAGAGATTGTGCAAACTGAATAAACACTTATGGGAATGGAAATAAAATTGAAGAAATTGTGAGGATCAAAAATCAAATGTGGAGAAGAGAATCAAATGATAATGCAGGACCAAGCACAACAGTTAATGACACCTAATCTAATGGATTAGGTGGCTCCACCATCTCCAACTGAGCAAGAAAAGCAGGTATGGAACTATGTTTTGTAATGCTATATCTTACATTAGTTCATGTATTTATTATACATATGCCAAATCAACATAAATCAAGATGCAATATGGTATAATATGTTTGATTATTATGATCTAGTTGAGTTGGTTAATATGTACCAAGTTAGAACTGTTAGTTGGTGAAAATGTGAAGAGTTTACCGAGTTTCTATGATAACCGAATATATGGTATACTCACCGAGGTGAAGCATTGATAGTGTTAACCAAGAATGATGTTTTTTCATTGAGTGGTTGGTGAAAAGCATTTAATGCACTATCCTAAGTCATTTTCTATATATTTGGTCAATTTGAGCTAATTTGTTCACACTGTGATCACAAAGAAGAATAGAGAAAAGAGAGTTAAGTTGTAGAAGAACTTTTTCGAAGCACTCTACAGAGATTTAAATGCATTCTGAGTACACAAAGGTTAGTTACTACATGTTCTTCCCTCACCAAATTATTCAAGCATATTTTATGGAAGCCCTAAAACAAAGATCATGGTATCTTCATCACAGACAATGAAAGAAAAGCTAGCTAAGGAGAAAAAGGTTGTTTTAGTGAAGAACTCCACCTACACAGAACCAAAATACAAGATCCATCCACAGGTTGCAGCCCAACCAGACAATCAAGGCACATTTTCATCCATTCCACCTAGGGTTTTGCTAGTGCAAGACGTGCATGCATACATACACTGCAAAATAGGTGAAATCAAATATTTTGAGCTCATGTCGACATACCAATCATTGTGCATAGATAGAATGCTAAAAGAGGATCATAAACATTTGGAAGTTAAAGGGTTAACTCGTGCCCTAGATTTCCTGAAGGTCTTTTGCAATGAATGGATCCGCATTGTACTAAGTAGAGTCCATGATGGAAAGCTATGGCTGTATGAGCCCATGAAGATAACTGGAGATGTGATTCATGCAGTCATAGGGTATTCCATATATGAAAAAACCTAATCCCTAATACATCTACTGAGAACTGAGTTAGAGAAGCTAACATTAGTCGAGTGGGACAAAAGAGGTTTAAAGATCAACTGTATAAATGATCCTGAACTAAGGTTTGGTGCTTATGCCATTGGGTATAAGATATTCCAGTCTAGTAGACTAGACAATGTACCATGTGGAGCTATTGACATAGCTTAAAAATTTGTCAAGAAAGGACTAAAACTTGATCTTTCTGAGTTATTGTAGAGGCAACTAGAAGAAAATATGAGAACCATAAGATTAGCAAAGAAAAATACATGTAAGTTTGGTTTATTACTACTTTTCATATTCTTCTACTTGCAGGATTTCTTTCCCTCAATTGGTAAAGTAAAGTGGAAGACAGACAGACCAGTTACAGTCTAAATAGATGAGATGATTACAAGTCTAGGAAAGAACTTTGAACCTATTATGAATGAATATTTTGCAAAATTCAAAGCTAGGATGGAAAATAGATCCAGAATTCCACTACAATTAGTAGAAAAATACAAAGATGATATATGTTTTGTAGTAGACATAGATACAACTTTAATCAAAGAAACACATCTGAGGATAAAAGGCTACCTACAATGGATTATGAATTAGATATTGGTGTTTCTTCAAAGGCTATTGAGAAACTATTGAATGAGCCTTTTGACAAATCTTCCATGAGATTTGGCACCTATGATGAAGCAAAGACCCGAATACAAATTGCTTTAGAAGTTCAACAGCTGGGTCAGAAAAAGACTAAGATTGTCAAAACATTGAAGAAAATACTTGCAATAACAGATGAAGAATTGGATAAATATGAAGATAAAAATAAGGTACAGACCTCGGTCGGTCAAGAAGCAAAAACAGAACATGATACAGATGCCATTGAGTCAGATGAAGAACCAGTTAAGGCATCTAAGGCCAAAAGGAGTAAAAAAATAAATATTGAATCTCCATCAAAGACCAGCTCACAATCGGTGACTAAGGATTCACCACCTTTGAAGAAAGGTGTAGAAAAAATAAAAAGACCCTCACCAAAATTTACATACCAAACAAGGAAGTAGAAGGTTACTACTACACTAAGACAAAAGAGGAGATATATAAGGAAAAAAGATGACAAGGATGATTCTGATGAAAATCCAGATCAATTCAAGGCTGTACAAAATAAAACATCATAAAATATTGATGAGATTGTAGAGGCAATCAAGACAACCAGACAGCTAGGACATCCAAAGATAAAAGCATATTCTGATCCGACTACCGAGCACAAGGATAAACTCAAGGAAGCAATCATAGGTATGATGATCAAATTCAAACATGTTCCAGTTGAGTTTCTACTTCTATTCCATCTGAATTATATGATAAAGTATCATCAAGATGGTCATATGCGTAACCAGACATAATAACCCAGCCAAAATAACCCTGGACACAATAACCCCACCATAGTAACTCAAGGACACAATAACCTAGGGTCAAAATAATCCATGGACAAAATAACCCATGGTCAAAATAACCCATGGTCAAAATAACCCATGGACAAAATAACCCATGGTCATTTTAGATCAAGTTAGTATGATAAAAAGGAGATTTTGAGGCACCATAGAGGACATTTAGGTCATTTAAAGACCATATATATTATATACCCCTAAAATAGCCTTAAAGAATCTTTAATAAGCTTAAATAACTTATAAAATGGTAAATAATTATAGAAATAAAGACAAATTCGTGGGAATAAGATAAATAAGAGTTATTATGAAAAGATATAAGTCAAAAGGCATTATGAAGAGGCATTAAGAGGATATATAAAGTGGTAGAATTTAGAGAAGTAAAGAAAGGAAGAAGGGGAGAAGAATTTAAGAGTGTGTAGAGTGATAAGAAAAAGAAAAATCAAAATTCATAAAAAAAAAATATTTTTTAATATATTTTTTTGAACATTATATTAAATTTTCCTAGGGGGTTCTGTAAAAGTATAAAAAAATAAATATACTTTTAGGGAATCAAGAAATCCTTAGACATCGAGAGATCTTATCTTACCAATCAAATATACAATTACCAATACAGGGGAAAAGTTTATTTTTCATGACAGTAATGATGAGAATCATTTTTTAATATTCACCACTACACAAAATTTGTAATTACTAAAAGAATCTAAAAATTGGTTTAGTGATGGTACATTTAAAATAGTTCCAAGTATTTTTCAGCAGTTGTACATAATTCATAGCTTGAAAAATGATGCAATATTTCCACTCATCTATATTCTTATGACCAAAAAAACAAGATCCACTTATACACAAGTACTTGTAAAATTAAAATAACTGCAACCTGAGCTAAACCCAAAAACTATACTTATTGATTTTGAATTAGGTTTCAAGGGAGCTATTTTTAAATTTTTTTCCAAATATCACTATTCGGGGATGCTTTTCCATTTCTCTCAGTGCTTGTGGAGGAAAGTTCAAGAAGAAGGTCTACAAACACGTTATAGTGTCGATGGAGTATTTTCATTTGAGATCAAAAAACTTGTAATTAAAAATTTGAATAAAAAAGTTTTTTAGAAATATACTTGTAATTTATAAATTTTGTTTTCCTTCCTCTATAATCTTATGGGGTTAATTTTTCCATGGGTTATTTTGACTACGGGTTATTTTGGAATAGGTTATTATGACCCAAGGTTATTTTTTCCTCGGGTTATTGTGGTCGGGTTATTTTTTCCAGGGTTATTTTGGCCGGGTTATTCTATCCAGGGTTATTTTGGCTAGGTTGTTATGTCTTGTAATCAGTCATATGCACTCCAAAATGAGAAATAAATGAGAGAAGAAGCTCTCACACTTATTAAATTTGAGTGCATAGTTGAGGAAATACATGATATAATGAGAAAGTATGCCAAGAAATTTCCTAAGAAGGCAAGAACACTGAATATTTTACAAGGAAATATAAAATAAGTGGATATTGAGAACACCAAAATTTGGAACAAAATGTTGAATCCACCCGAGGACATCCAGGATACCGAGGAAGTAAATGATGTTGCATCTACTGGAGTGAGTACATAACCCATAACAATTGATGATGCAACAATAGATGATGTATTAGATGGTATTCCTAAACTCTTGAATAATTTAGGTCACCCAGAGATCATAATACTTGATGTAACTGAAGGTGATCCAAATGATAAGGCCAAGGAAGATGAGTCAATCAAAGTAACCGAGATTATAGATGAGAAAGACACATCACAGGTCACCCAAGCAAATGTACCTAGATAGTTACCTATTATGGTCAAATAAATTGAAATTGAGACTGAAGCACAACATAATCCACCTAAACAGCTAACAGATACAAATGAGGACAAGGGTGAAGATGATGATAAAAAGACCGAGCATAGTGGTGGAACAACACAAGGTGATGAAACTCAAGATACCACTGATGTTGCAGAAGAGAGAGGTGAAGGTAACATAGAGACTCATGTCAAGACAGTAGATACATCTACTATAGACACAAGGTCAGCTACCGAGGCACCTCATCAAGTCATCACACTGAGTACCGAGCAAGCAAATCTAGAAACTGATAAAAAGGCTCAATTAACATTAACTCTATCTCCTTCATCGGGTTTTCCAGGAAATAAGAAGAAGAAGAAAGGAACCAAGGAAGCAGTTACTTTAGATGAATTCATAGAGATTCCTGACTGGGATCCAAGGACAATTGATCTGGAAACTTTGAAGAAATATGGTGAACTTTGTACTAGAAAAGAAGCACATGACAAGCTAAGACAAGAAGCAAAGAGTGCACAAGTGCTAGAAAAAGCAAAAGAGATTTTAATGCAAGTTGTACCAGATATAAACATTGATGAATGAGCCCCCATAATTGACCAAATTGAACTACTCATCGAGGTGATTGACAATCCTGACATTGATGTCAAGCAAAAATTGGAAGAAAGAGAAGAAAAGAATATCCAATATAAATTTACCGAGAAAATCAGCTAGGTAGGGGTAGTACATAAGGTAACTCTGTCTAAATTTGTAAGTGGTTTAGAAACTATTATATCTAAAGCCATTACAATTCTACAACATTTATGCACATTAGACCACTTCACTATTGAGATTAGTGAAAAGATAAAGAAAATAAATTAAGATCTAAAGGATAGTGCAAATAGTCTATCGATCGAGCCACATGCATTACAGATGAATTACAAAAAGGTACTTCAAAATTAGCGATTGAGACAGGACTTGAAGAAAGAAGAGGAACAAATCAAAGAGAAATTAACCAAGCTACAGGAAATATTACTACCACATTTGACTATGATGCATAAACATGTGACATTGGCAAAGAATTTGATTGCCACCCCAGATTTATCAGTGACAGAAAGCATATATGATATGCATGCTCTAGTAAATTTAGAGCTACTCACCCTCGAGAATTTAAAGGAGGAATGGGAGAAGTTACTGGAAACTCTCAAGAATTCCCATCCAACTATTTTTGACAAACTATAAGTTATACTCCATTTGTCATTATTTTCAAAAAAGGGGGAAATATATATATATATATATATATATA
>MU224929.1:2475083-2486428 GCA_018584345.1 Thuja plicata
TGATTTTTATCACTAAATTATATTAACTACTTTAGCCATACAATTCAAATCAATCCAAACCAATAAAAAACAAACCAAATTCAAAACATGGCTATAGTATTTAATCATAAAGGAATTAAATAAAATCTTAAATTGATTGCTCACTTGCAAAAAGAACCAATCCCCTAGCCTAATTAATTTAATTAAATTGGCTATAGTCCTATTGATTATTAAAAAGAATTTAAAAGCTTAAATAATTGATATTCCTATTTTTGAATGAATTAAATAAATTTAATTCATTTCATTAATATTCCTCTAAACCCCAACCTAACCCACCTCAACCACTTTGACTCTAGGTTCAAACTCATCCCAACCTATTCCCCCATGCTAAGCCTAATCCTAATCTTAATCCTATCCTAACCCACTTCCTAATGTTGTCACATTCCTAATTTTATGATTAGGAACTCAACCCACTTGAGAAAGTCAACTTTCTCAAGCTTGACTCCCTCTAATTAAAATCAAAATCAAATCAAATCAAGATCAAATCAAGATCAAATCAAAATCAAATCAAATCAAATGATTTTTTAGCTCAAAATCACTCCTAATTTCTTCTATAAATAGAATGAGTTTTAAGCTCAATTGGCCCTCTCTCTTACCTTTGTTTTTGGCCCTTAATTTTTGGATTGTTGAAGGCCCTGAACTTGGAAGTCTTTTATTGTATTGTTGTAATGCTCCTAATTTTTAAGAGTTGATAAGCATCCTTATGCTGCCCATATTTGGAGAATTGAAGGAGCAATCTCATGTTGCTCATGTTTTAGGGGTTTTCATAGTGCTTTCTAGCTTATTTCTTAGTCATATTGTTATACTCTTAGTTTCTAGAACTAGAATGCATGTTTTTGAATCATTTAGATTACTTTTCATTTGAATCTTTCATTCTTAGGTTGTATTTGTCACTGGAATATCCATAATTTGAGGGCTATTATGTCATTTTTCATACTCCTAGATAGGAAGCAATAGATCAATTTTGGTGATTGCTATGTTTACTAACCCCTTATTTTCACTAATGTAATGATTTATTGAAGTGTTGTGTCTCTTAATACGTACAAAAATCACACACATAGTTTCATTCCATACAGTGCTTTCTTTAGTCTGCAAACCATGTTTTCATCATCTGTCAAAGGAAAACCATCAGGTTGCTCAATGCAAACTTCTTCTTCTAAATCACCATTCAAGAATGCTTACTTCACATCCATCTGATAAACCTTAATGTCTTTATGTGAAGCATAAGAAAGGAATAATCTCATAGTTTCCAATCTAGCAACAGGAGCAAGTTTTTCTTCATAGTCTATGCCTTCTTGTTGTGAGTAGCCTTTACATACCAGTCTAGCCTCATTTCTTACAACTGTTCCTTCCTCATCCATCTTGTTTCTGAAAAACCATTTAGTGCCAATCACATTTTTGTTCTTAGGTCTTGGAACCAATTCCCAAGTATTGTTTTTTCTTTATTTGTTCTAGTTCTTCTTCCATGGCTTTAGTCCAAGATTCATCTCTACATGCTTCATGAATAGTCTTTGGCTCAACTTGAGAAATCAAACAGATCTCATCTCTAACTCTAGATCTAGTAATCATGCCTTTGCTTGCATCACCAATAATTTGATCTTCGGGATGGTTCTTCTTAACATAACTTGGTGTCTTCAATGTCTCAGTAGCTTCAGTTTGTTCATCTTCAATCTCATTGTCAATCATCAAATATTCTTTAGGTTCAGTAGTAACCTATTTTGTTTCTGTAATCTGACCACAATCATATATCCTTTCCTGAATCTAAAACTTTTCATCTATCCTCACATTGGTGCTTTCAATCGATTTCCTCAATCTCAGATTGAAACATTTATAAACTTTACTCTTAGTGGAATAACCAAGAAATATTCCTTCATCACTTCTAGCATCAAAATTTCATATCTCATCATCTCTCTTGATATAGCATTTACTTCCAAATATTACAAAATATTTCATAGTAGGTGTATGATTAAACCATAATTCATAAGGAGTTTTATTTGCACCTTCTCTGATCTAAATTATTTTAGTGTGTACACAGAAGTCCTAACTTCTTCTCTCCAGTGAACATGTGACACATTTCCTTCCAGCAACATAATCCTTGCAGCATCTAATATAGTTTTGTTTCTTCGCTCTGCTATCCCATTCTGTTGTGGAGTTCCAGGGGCTGAATTCTGTCTGTGTATTCCATTTTCTTCATAGTATGCATTAAATAGTTCTGATGTAAACTCTCCTCCTCTGTCTGATCTCAAACAATTCAACTTTAAACCAGATTCATTCTTGAATTTTTCTTTGAATAACTTGAACTTGTCAAATGCTTTAGATTTCTCTCTTAAATATGTAACCCATATCAATCTATAAAAGTCATCAACAAATAGTATAAAGTACTTTTCACCATAGTATGATCTTGTTCATGTAGGACCACACAGATCTGTATGTACCAGATCCAACTTTGCTTTAGCTGAATAAGATTTACTTTTGAAAGTGCTTCTAGTCTGCTTCCCCATAACACATTCTCTACACATAGTGTTAGATGGCTTTACAATCTTAGGTAGATCTCTTACTGCATTAGTTGTACGTTCCTTCACAATGTTATCAAAGTTAACATGAAAAAATATTATGTTCCATAACCAACTATCATCAACCTTCACAATAAAACAAGAAGCTTCAGATGTGTTCAATTCAAATATATTATCTCTGGATTTAGTACCAGATGTGATTAGGTCTCCTATTTTACTTTTTATAGAACATTTCCCATTGATGAAGTTCAATTGATAACCCTTGTCTACTAGCTTTCCAACACTTAACAAATTATGCTTAAGTCCATCACCAAGTAATACATTGTCAGTGTTAGTCTTTCCATCCAAAGAGATATATCCAACTCCAATAATAAGCTTAAGAGTATTGTCACCAAATCTTACAACACCTCCATCATGTCTTTTCAAACTCACAAACTTGTTTTTATCTCCACTCATATGATGTGAACAACCACTGTCGATAACCCATTCAGATTTTTTTCAACTTGAGATACTAAATCATTTTCCTCATGCATAGGTACATCATCCTTAATAGAAATAAATCCAATTTCATCATATTCACCATCATCGTCATCTGACATAACCTCACTAGCATAATAACGTTCCTTGTCTTTTGAATTTTTAGACTTGAAAAACTTAGGTTTGTGCTTTAGAACTCTTGTAGGACATCTAGATGCAAAATGACCAATCTTGTTACATGAAAAACATTTCAAAGTTAATTTTCCTTCAAATTTACTCTCACCTCTCTTTTCTCTTCTAGAAATCAGTGCCACAACTTCATCTATCTTTCTTTCTTCCTCCTGTATATTTTCCCATTCATTAGCATAAGCTTCAAGCCCTTCTCTTATGTCACCAATGTTGGTGCTTGCAATTCCAGATAAGGTCTTTTTGTTCTTGTGCACAGTTGCTTTGAATGTTAACTCAAATTTAGGTAAAGTGTCTCCCAATTCCGTGGCCTCAAATATAGTTAGCTTTCCAATCAACATTTCTTTGGTGAAGTTCAATGTCAAAGGTATAATTTACTCTATGGCTTGTACTTTGGTTTTGTATACAAGTGTCAAAGATCTGAGTATCTTTGCAATAACTTCTTCCTCACTATAAGTTCCTCCAGAGTTTCTAATTCTAGTAACCACTTTAGTAATTCTCTGTGCATATGCCCTAATGTTCTCATCTTCTTTCATCTTCAGTGATTCCATCTTTGTCTTCTAGTTCTGTAACTTTTCTTGCTTTGTAAACTTATATCCAACATATAATGCTTCCAGTCTTGTCTAGATCTCATGTGCAGAGTCCAAGTCTTTTACTTCAGTGAATTCTCCTTCTGAAAGAGTACTAATAAAAGATTCCCTTGCAACCATATTGCATGAAAATAACTTCTTCTGATCTTTAGAATATTTTTCTAACTTATCCTCAGTCGCTATCTTTCATTCTTCTTTGTGATCATCCAGTAATCAATTCCTAGACATAGAAAATGTGTTCTCATCTTGTTCTTCCAACTGTCAAAGTTGTTAGGATCAAACTTCAGACTATCCTCCCTGTAGTAAGCCATCTTTAGGATCACCTCAAGTTGTTAAACTTTCTCTCTAAGGACCAGTATCTCTGATACCAATTGTTAGGAATAACATTCCACAAGACAACTGAGAGGGGGGGTGAATAAGTTATAGTATAGATTATTAAACTTTAAACTTTATAAACGATATCAACAAAAGTAAATGATAACACAGTAAATGCCAACACCATAACACAATATTTGTTGTCGAGGAAACCATGTTAAAGGTAAAACCTGTATGTGGTAAATTTGGCCTTGTTAACTCACCATACACTTCAACATAGTCCTTCTTCATTAGATACACACAAGACTGAATATGAGATTATTCATCCTGTCTGCCTGCATGATTCGACCTATTGCCTTCTATCCAGACAGGGTTTTCCAAATAGCTCTCAGAACGAGAGCCTCATGACCATAGACCAATCTAGGAATAAAGGATTTTTCTCCATGAATGCAATGCAATGATTAATCTAGAAATGAAACATGCAAGATTAATCTAAATGATCCATTTAAAGTAGAAATGAGATTAAAACTATGCCATGATTTCAATGCAATTATTCTAGAAATTGAAAGTAATCTATTGCAAAATGAAAATTATTCTATATGAGATTATCAAGAAATGTGGCAATAATTCAGTATTCTAACAATGCATAAAAATGAGTGGGGGTTTTGAATGAGGAATGAGAGTTCTTTTATAGACTCAGAGATGATTAGAATAGAAACTTTCCTCTTTGAAATAAAACAAATAGAAAAGTCAGTTCAGAATAGAAAGCTCTATTTAAAAGAATACAATAAATTATTTTCTCTCTGCTTTAACTGTTTTCTTTCTTTGATTTAATTCTGTTTTATTTGAATTAATTGTTTTATCTGTTTTATTTGTTTTCTTTCTCTTTAAAGCACAATTAATTCAAAGATTCTATTTCTGAACAGAAGAAAGATTTTTGAGAGAATATCCAATTAATTAAATAAATATGACCTCATAAATAGGTTTTTCTCAATTATATGAATAATTAAATTCAATTATTGAAAATGAGGATATTTATTTAATAATTAAATATTATTTAATTCCTTTTTATGTGTCTTAGCTAAAGAGGGTGAATTTAATTTAATTAAAGTGCTAGGACTTTATTAATTAAATTAATTCGATCATAAGGTTTGTTTAGCTAAATAGATATTTAGGAATCAAATATGATGTATGATTAATGCATATTTAGGATTTTCTACATTTGACACTTAGGTCGAGTAGAGTCAGTCAAAACTCAAAATTTCCTAGTACAATAGGACTTTGATGATCTAGAAGAGTGACAAACGCAACAAAAATTGGTTAGGGTTGCAAGATGCCAATTTTGGGGTGTTATATTTTGCCCCTCTTTGAATTGATGTGCGAGCATCATATTGATTCAAAGAATAGTCTAATGCCTGAAGAACAGAAGAATAGATTTGAAAATTGATGATGCAAAGATTTCAGAGCCATCTCCAGAACAGAGCTTGACTCTCCGAAGTCTAGGTTAGGTTGCCAAGATGCCGGTCAAGTAGAGTTTCTGAGAATCATCTCCAGAACGAAGCTTGATCCTTAGGGATCCAGGTTAGAATGCCCCAATACCTAATAGATTGATATCTTTCACAAGACTGTCCTCAAAATGAGGCTCAACCTTCAGGAATCAGGGTTAGAATGCCCCGATACCTGTCCATAAAGAATATAGTCAAATAGAGATTTTAGGACTATCTTCAGAACGAAGCTTAGTCCCCCAATATCTAGGTTAGATTGCCAAGACACTGGTTAGATTGACATATTTCACAAGGCTATCCCTAGAATGAGGCTTAACCTTCAAGAGTCAGGGTTAGATTTCCTCGATACCTGTCTCAAAAGATAGTAAATAAAGGTTCAGAATTATCTCCAGAACAGAGCTTGATTATCAGGAGTCAGGGTTAGATTGCCCCGATACCTGTCCCAAAAAGATAGTTTTTCGATAACCATCTCCAGAACGGAGCTTGATCCTCAAGAATTTGAGTTAGATTGCTCAGATACTTAAAAGATGACAAGATGTAAGGAACAAAGATGCCCTTACTGATTGTGGAGTATCCAGTTTTGACTGTGAGGTACAAAAAATTGAACATGCCCCAAGTGATGAGATGCCCCTAGCAATGAGGACTTTTTGAAAATCAGATCAGATTGATTGGAATAGATTGAATGATGTAATCATCCTGCCCCCTCGGGAGCGAAATGGAAAGATGACACCTCATAATGATGATGGAGGGCAAAAAATCATAGATAGATGTTGAATCAGAGATCAAGAAGAACTCAGAATAGATTGCGAAAGATTTCAGAAGATTCAGAATCAATTTCGAGCGATTTCGAGGTCTGGTTGACCAAGTTTGACTAGGGTTGACCAAAGTTGACTAGAGTTGACTTTTGAGGAAAAAAGTCAAAGATTTTAGAAAATGATGATATGATAAGATTCTGATAAGAAAGCGACGTCAGAAAGTTGACTGCATAAGCGTCCAATCGCGTCGGTCCCAAAAATTTTAAAATACAATTTTGAGCTATATAGAAGTATCAGATTTTGATTTCGATCACGAAAATGGATTCAGAGCAGTCAAATTAGGTAGTGGTGAAGTTTTCGCACAAAATGGAGCACTTTGAAAAATTAAGTCAAAACCTATATAAGGATGGAAATGTCATTTTCAAATCATTTCAACCTTTTGACTTTTGAGAATTGAGCTCTAAGTGAAAAAATGGTGGTCCCCTACAACACGCACCAATTTGAGCAATCGAAGAGGCACAGCCGGCCCGCAGCATACAGACCTCCAGTAAGTAGTCGATAAACATCTCTGCATTTCAAATTTTGTTGATTTCTGTCAAATTTTCTATGTTTTTTCGCGTTTTTAGGAAACTGAGTCGCGGGTCTTCGCATGGCCCATAGGGAAATCTCGCGCGATGAAACTACATTTTGTGCCATTTGGTGAGGAATCTCGCGTGGGAGAGTACCCATGTTCGCACGAGAAACCCTTCTAGAGGGTGTGTTCTCGCGTGACTAGTCATTAAAGTTTGCGTGAAAGGCCAATGTCGCGCGACCCGACAAACTTCTTCGCACGAAAGAGAACTTCTTTGCATGAAAATCTATTTTTTCGCATGGGAAAAAGTGGTCAATAAGAACATGAAATCAGTCTGCATCGCATCCAATAGCTTTTGCGTCAGCATTGTTACTATTTGTAGGATGTCTTAAATGCTTTATTATCTTGTTACACTGTGATTATCTCAGATTACTGATCATGTACTTTTGTTTGCATATCTTGCAGGTTGACTTTCTGAATATTGCTTTCAGATCACACCACCCGGCCATTAGTAGATTGGTATCATAGTTAGATGATGCAGAGACAGTGCATCTGGGTACATTGGGTTTGAGTTTGCTATGTGATGTACCTAAGATTTGGGTAAATCATGGATTGTTAGGAGCATTGGTTGAGCGTTTCCATTCGGAAACAAACACCTTCTATCTACCACAGGGGGAGATAACAGTGACTCCCGAGGACATCTACCAGATTCTGAGGATACCTTTCCACAGTGCTAGGGTAGAGTACGAGGTAGAGCCCAGATTGGGGACAGTAGCATTGAGGGAGATCTTACAGGATGACCTCGTTATGAGGAAGGCAATCCCATGGGAGGATCTGATCAGTGAGTATGGGTCGACACACAGGTTGCCCATGGTACTAGCATGCTTCTTTGGGTGATATATGATGCCTGATCGTGGACATCATGGTCTAGAGTGTGGCTGGGGTAGGATGCTGTAGTAGATGTTAGCACGACCCCGACATTATGGATGGGGTCAGTGCATGTTAGCACACATGTATCAGGAGATGCATGAGATTGTTTATCGAGAGGCGAAGAGCATGGCAGCAGGAGTATTTGTATTACAGGTATGGGCCTGGGAGCATCTTCCCATGACCAGGCCTATATGCGAGGATATGAGGCAGCCTTTAGAGCCTTATATTTGTAGATATAGGGGCATGATTACCCAGCCAGCACTGGGTAAAGTAGATCAATGGCGAGCCCAACTCGACGATTTAGCTGCAGTAGTGTGGAGGCCATGGAGACTCACAGAGGTCTGGGATGATGCTGTAGAGTAGCTCAGTCACATGTTCTACTCATGAGCGATGATAGGTCACAATATTACCGTGATTGAGAGATTCCCACAGAAGCGGGTATGGTAGCAATTTGGCCGTCCACAGGACATATCACAGGATTACACAGTGTATGCTAGATTTACTGATGAGATTCAGAGGGGCTGGCTGACAAAGCTAGACTAGGGGCGTACCATGATAGATATTCATGCATTGGCCCCAGTGCAGTGGGACTATCTGAGGGATGTGGCAGATGGAAGCGTGACCACCGAGTATAGGGAGCACTTTCTGACCCATCCATTTCCCAGGTTCATGGATCCGGTCGGCATAGCAGGCCGAGGGCATGTAGTACATCCATAGGTGGTACAGCCATAGGTGGTATAGCAGCAGATGCAGATGCCCCACCACAGCAGAGTGTATAGCCAGGGGTATAGTAGGGTCCCCGACCTCGGACAATACAAGTAGACATCCCCGCTTGACAGATGGGTATGGATGTTGGGGCTAGTGGTAGCGGTAGCACGAGATAGTCTCAGTGATGGACTATAGAGCAGATAGCTAAGGAGTAGCAGGTACCCCCACAGGAGGAGGTACAACAGGAGGACTAGCCTGCGTAGGATACATCATAGGATCCACAGTGACGGTCTCGGGAGAGAGCTCGATAGCTCTTGAGACATGTCAGAGATTTGACTATACAGGTGGCTGTGCAAGATGCATGATTATTAGACCAAGATCAGGAGATAAAGGATCTCTGAGAGCAGCTTCGGGCAGCATAGGAGGAGGTGCGACATCAGGCTGCTCAAGCGGCATATTACTATGCATCGTATATAGGAGTGGTGCCTGATGAGGCATCCCAGGTGGCAAGATTCTTGACTTATGCCAGAGGGTCAGAGGGAGCACAGGTGCCACCTCCACCAGATAGGGCCCCACCTCCACCTCTTCCAGGTGATGAGGGAGAGGGCCAGAGTTAGGTTTTGATAGATAGATAGATGAGATCATAGGATATATTTGATGTGTTGGCATCCATGTATTTATATCACCCTTTGGAGATAAATCGTGCTCGAGTAGCACCATTTGTATTTGTATCGACACATTGGATATATATATATATATATATATATATATGAGCTCATCTTTTGTTATCATCACATATTGTATATTGTCTTTTACGAGATGTTTCCTATATGCTTAGATGTTTTAGATGATTAGAATGTATGCAAATGTATGAACATGTTTGGGATATATGTAAATGTATGAAATGCACATGTTATGTATGTATGTAGATGATTCATGTAATGCAATGTGTAAATGAAAATGCAAATGTAATGTGTAGATGATAATGAATTGTGAATATGAATATGTATATTGGTACTAACATCTCATGCAGGACGAAAAATGCTAACCAAAAGAATATGTGAAGAATCAAGAGTGAGGATCGAACACCTGTGCAGTCATGATGAAACTAGGATGTTGAAGAAGAACTCTCAAATGCATGAACCCAGGAGAATGCAAAGAAGAGAACACCGAATCACTGCCATAATGCAAGTCTAGAATGAAAATGCAATCCTATGCTAGATGCAATATGAAAGTGCAATTCTAGGACATAGTTGTGAGACCCATCGTATAATCACCATCATTGAGCATTTTTTTTTTTGGAACATCAAAGTTGATATAACCCTTACTGGCACCACAATGCAATTACCATAAGGATATTAATATGACTTATCATCAGATAAAATGTAGGAAACGAACGTAAGCACCAGGGCACAAAATCCAAGATGACCTGAACATTGTTTCCAGTTAATGTTGCAAGAGTACACCAGTATCGAGGCATTCAAATCCAAGATAACCATAAGTGTGATCATGCATAAAATAATAGATCAATAACAAACAAAAAAATAACAAACAGAGAAATAACAAGCAAGGAGATAGCACCGACCTCACCATGGCGTACAAATAAACAAGATCAAGGGATGTGAGGTTGTTCCACCTTAGTGCAGGAGATCTTATCACATACACCCTGTTTATTTTACGTTGCCGGATCATCGGGACTACACCAACAAGTAGTAGACAAAGAAAATATCAATGAAATCCATGAGAATAGACAACATACAAATAAATATTCAAGCATAGCTCAGCCAGTTTCAAAGTTTTGCGAATGTGTTCATGTTTAGAGGTGTTGAAAAACACCGTTGTGCTTGTGAGTGCATTGTGTTTGATTGTTATCGATCGATGTTTACATGTGAGATATCTTATGTGTGTTAAAAAACACAGATGTGTCCAAGGATAGTGTTGAAAAACACTGTTATGGTGATGTTGAAAAACACCAGTTTGTGTCAGTAGATTGTTGTCCTTTAGAACTGACAAGATTACTGACTCGGGTGTAAATCAAAGATGTGATCAAATGGGGGGCCCATGCCCCCAAGTAATGATGACTGACTTGACGTATGTTGTGAGGAAAAACCAGATGTGATTTCCTGTCAAGCGTATAGCGCTAAATCAATTTCAAGTTAGGATGGTTCACAAAGGAACCAGAGTGTCACAAAAGTGACTGAAAGCTATATACAAACTAAAGAAAAGAATTGTCAAGACCAAGTATCGATAGATAGAGCATTTGAGTACAACTCCAACTGTACGGATGTGAGCAATCTCAATAGTATAGCGATAGTAGATAGACATAGTGAGAACCAGTGGTGACTGACGTGAGAGAGATGCTTCAGTGAAGAGATCATAGGACTAGCTAGACATCAGTAGGAGACGCAGTGAGAACCACTGGTGACTGATGTTAGGGAGATTCTCAAGAAGAGAGAACTCAGTATAAGCTAAGTGACAGTAGGCAGATGCAGTGGGAATCACTAGTGACTATTGCAAAGTAGATCCTTAAAAGATAATAGGACAGTGCCCCCTAGATCAGGAGGGTTGTTCTGAGAGTATGACCAGTTTCAATCCATGTGAGTTGGTGTCTTGACGGGAAATGGAAAGCAAATGTGATGCAGGAGCATCCTGGGTGTAAGGGCAATCTTGCATCACCCAAAAATATTTCTGTTTTCTTTTCAATAAGGGCTACCTTGTGCAGAGCTGCTATTTATGGAAACTTGCTATTTTTAGTA